>JAHWFP010084626.1:0-14054 GCA_023313725.1 Lithobius niger
TCATGAACAAGGGTACGCGGAGCAAAATTCAAGGAACGAAATATTGCTAAATATGCAAGCGACGGTGTGGTCGGTGTTTATCCCGTATAAGCGAACATTAGGGGGGGGGGGTAGTGTCTCAGTTTTTTTTTTATTTGATGACATTTTACTTTGAATTATTACGGTGTTGGGAGGGGGGAATTAGGTCATTTGTTGTATTTGTGACGAAGAGCTGGGGCGGGGTGTTTCAAAACAGGCCAAAAAGCGTGACGTAATTTATGGACGGCCCCTAAGTTCATGCACATCATCTTTATTGATTCGATGGTGCTTTACTCTTTAAACTCCCATTGAAAGTCAAATGAATATACAGGTCCGGAGGGATTAAGCCTACTCCTGGTCAGAAGCATTTATCAAAAAGGCATTTACATACAGGTCATAGGCCATCAATTCTACCAAAAAGTGCGGATTGACAATGTAAGCATGCTTCCCTGCATTGCACACGTACCAACGTTGCAGCCGCTCCACATTGCCGCTTGCAACAACTTGCGACGGTAAGGATTGACGTGGTTTACTCGTTCCCTGGTCCTTCTACAATCATACACTTCTTGAATCGACGTTTGGGCGTAAAACTGAGGTAAAGGGCATTTACATCCATTTTGACATGCATGCTTTACGTTTGAATCACTGTACACAATAACTAAACACAAGAATTGCGGTAAGAATACGTTATGTACGTCTGATACAACAATTTAATTATTGCATCACTAAAACACGACATGGAGACCGCCATTGTTTTGCTGGAACGCGCAGAAATTAATGCCGACTGATGTCATTCTTCGATTTCGACTCGCAGCCGATTGAGATAGTTCTATTGGCTGTGAGCTCGAGCGTCTGACGGCCTTAGCTGGCCGACAGTTGTAGTGGCCAGCTATGGCCGCCGGACGCTTGAGCTGTCACAGCCATTAGACCTATCTCAATCGGCTGCGAGTCGAAATCGAAAAGTGACATCTGTCGGTATTAATTTCTGCGCGTTCCAGCAAAACAATGGCGATCTCCGTATCGTCTTTTGGTGATCCAATAATTAAATTGTTGTATCGGACGTATCGACGTATTCTTACCGCAGTTATTGTGTTTAGTTACTGTGTAAGTGATCCAGAAGTAAAGCATTCATGTCAAAATGGATGTAATTGCCCTTTAATATTCTTTTAGGGAGAAACCTTGTTTTTACGTGTACTTAGAGGATATTAGATATCACAGATATCCCAGAGACCAACATAGGTTTGCTCTATCCTATTATCGGTAACACGAAACAGACAACGTTATGAATTGATGTCATGTTCGATTTTATAACTTTAATGGTGCAAAAAGTCCTGACAGATGAAGAGCATCATTTTTGTTGTCAACATCAGGCCCGGTGGAAATAGTCAGGTGCTGCTACGGCCATTTTATATTGGTTGGAAAGGGGAGGCACGGGAGGAGGAAGGGAAGGGGTTAAAAAGAGGTGGTGTCATCGTAAATTATTTGTATTTTTGCCGTTCTTCGTGCTCTCCGAACTTAATAAATATAAAGTTACGAAGACTAACACTCCCGGGTTATTGAAAACCGTACTTTGCATCAACTTTAACGCTCCAGTTTTTACACTCTTTGTCTCAAACGTCGCAAAGATAACACGACAATCAAAACCATATCACTTTAGCAAATTTGGACATTTTCGTAAACTCACCGAACAACTGATCGACCGACTACCCAAAGCCCAACCGCTTCCGCCAAACGTGACACCACGCTTGTCTTTTACGAACGGAGTCGTTGGAATGATAGACGAGTAAAATACAGGCCTGTCAGGAAAGAAAAATTTTTGCTCACTATCATTTACTCACCCTTGCGTTGACATGGCCGTTGCTAAGGAGGTTTACGTTAAATACCAACCAATAAGAACGTTTATTACTTACGGTCGAACAATCTGTTAGCTTCTTTTTAGCTTAGTGTCGATACTGCGGGACGACAATCTCCACCTCTTGTTAATTACGTTGACGTGAATATTCCTAGCGAAGCACTCACTACTCGGGGTCCGCCATCCATGGATTCAGCAGAAATACCGGCTCCTGCCGTCTATGAGCACGATGGGGGCGTCGGACGAACGTCTAACTGGAACATCGTCTAATGGGATAATTGTCTAAAATCTGCTTAAATAAAAAATCTGGAAAAGCATCTAAACGGAATATCGTATAATGGATAATTGTATAATGGATAAACGTCTAACTGGATTAACGTCTAACTGGATTAACGTCTAACTGCGGTTTCTGATGTTATATGTATAGCCGCAGGGATATTAGACGATTTTCCATTATACGAATTTCCAGTTAGACGCTTTTCCATTATAAGAATTTCCTGTTAGATGATATTCCGGTATACTGTTTTCCGTTATACGTTCTTCCAATTATGCGATTTTCCAGTTAGACGATTATCCCTCGCCCCAGCACTATGATTCAGCGGTGACGTCACGCTCAGGTATGGGAAAATTCACCGAGCGCTTAGGAACAATTTTGATGAGGTGAGGCATCAGCGCTGAGTTGTTGGACGAGTTTATGAAAGCGTCCTTTCTAAACTGCTGATGTTCGAGTTTTTTACTTGGGTCTTTCGATTGTTTACTACACAAGCAAGATGCGTCGGTCAAGCCAAAACCATATCTTTTTCTACGCAACCAAGCCAGTGAACCTCTTAAGACTGGAACGGCTACAACTGTCGCAGCCGTGCATCGTCTGTGTGTTCAAGCATAAAAAAAAAATGCCAAGCTCACGCTGAGTTTTCGTGGTTCATTGATGGAACCAAATTTTGCCATAGTGAGCCTATACGTTCTTCAGTGGCTGGCTGACCTGCTCTTGCTTCTTTTCAAGGCTAAATTGGATTAATTGAGTCGTTTTCCTGGACGAGTGTGCACGGGGAAAAAACCGTAATGCAAGATTTATTCGAAGCAAACAGCTGACATTTCCTACTGGCTTTGTGAGTTCTAATGCTTTGAGAAAGTTTAAATTATATATATATATATTTATATATATATATATATATATATATTTTTTTTTTTTTTAATTCTTTATCATTCAATTCGTTCACTTTCTAGCGTCAGCCAATAAGCCAGACTGTTTGCTGACCTATACATTTTTGTGGTCATCATGTCATCACTGGGAAAGTTTGAACAATATCTTTGACTCGGCTCGAGCGTGAGGCCAGGGAGCTTTTCCAACGGTTAGCATTTCTATCAGCTACTCGATTTCATTGCACGCCACTGAGACTAGGCTACAGGTTGGAGAATAAAAAAAACTCATAATAATGATTTTTTTTTTAAATTCCGGAACTTTATCTAAATAAAAAGCAAACTGAAAATATAAACACATTTTTTTTTTGTCAAAGTCCAGTTCCGATTTATTACAAATTCGGTCTTAATTTTCAAAAACTTGAAAAAAAAAAAGAGTAATAAAAAACATGAAAAACTATCAACTTTCTTCAGGGCAGTTCCTATGCCGCACTTTCAACTTTTTTTTACTTGATATCGTGATGACATTGAACAAAAAATGGGACGAAATTTTCCAAACTAATTTTAGAAAATTTAAAAAACAAAATAGCAAAATTTTTACAAAAACAGCTAGTAGTAGTATCCAATTTTTGAGATTTAAGAATTGAATACTAAATCCAGAGAAAGAATAGAACAGAACAGAATAGAAATTAGACGGTTCTAGCTTTGCCCCGTCCCACCCCTCACAGACGTTAAATTACGAATTTTTCAAAAGGGTTTTTTAAAAGAATTTCGTGGAGTGGCAACTACATGAGTAAACTTCGTATTTGTACTTTTTTTTAAATTATAAAACCGTTTGTACTGACGTGCCGTGCCTTTTTTTGCCTGCCCTGTGTACTGCAGCATTACGCCGCCCTCGCACTGAGCGACTTGGCCGCGCGGCCAGGTTGCTGCAGCCAATGAAAATGATTAGTGCGTGGTTTTACATAAACGGTAAGCATTCTCATTGGCTGCAGCGACCTGGCCACGCGGCCGAGTCGCTCAGTTCGCGGGCGGCCTTAGGTTTCTTTGGAAAGAAACGCGTTGTTGCGCGTCACGTTTACAGCTATAATTCTGCAGATCAAATCAACACTGTAATAATATGTGCGCGTCCTTAAATGCGGCCTGTGTGCGCCCATCATAGCACAAATGCTCGTAGCAAGTTTTCGTAAAGTAACGTAGGCTACGCATGTCTACTAGAACCAAGGATAGTTCACATGTGCTGTTATATCAGTAGACCGGAAGCTGCGTGGGATCAGCAATAAATAAAGGAGGATCTGGCGTCGATCCACAGATTAATGCTATATCGTATTCTCTCCCTCGATTTTTACAGGCGACCCCACGCTTCAATTATTGAACAGGTGACAGAGAATTTAAGTTAAAAATTACGCTGCATGTCTAGAGGTTTTTACGTGTGTGTCAAAAATATCGCTCATGCTTTGATTAGTCCAAATAAACGACAACCTTGAACGAGAAGGCGCTGCGCCCTAAACTCAGTGGCGAATGGGATAGAAGCTGTGGTATACAGTTTTCTCTTTGGATGGTAATAATGCCGTCTAGAACGTTAGCATGCGTTTAGTTCAATATAATTCTGGGGGCGTTGAATGATTTGGCCTGCAGCCGGAAAGCTTGTTCACCAGTCAGCCCTTGCTTCAAATTTGGTACAAGCGGTGAAATAGGACCGGAGGCTACTGGATTACTCCCGCGTTGTTCGGGCCTACGGGCTCATATAAAGGGCGGGGGGGGGGGGATGAGGTAATGGCGCGTCGACAGCTAGGTCATTAGTGCGCCAACCTCAGTCACAGTGCAGTAGCCCGGGTTGCCACTGAGCCACTCATTACAGAGATGTTAACCAAACCTAGATCTTATCGATATCTGTACCTCTTGCAAAAATCGAAAAACCCCTGATAGGAGACCAGAATCACCACTCAGTATGAGATAGTGGTTAAATTAAGGACGACTTTGTGAACTACTACGTCATGTCTTTATATTTGCTTCCTACAGGTTAACAGCAGTTTTCCACGATGAGCAACTGGTGGTAATGCTCAAACCTGCACAGTACGGCATTTCCTAGCGTCGTAGCTTTTGAGAGGTGTTGGTGAATGACCGACACTGTTGAATGATTGGTCACGGAACGTCGTCCCTACAACGTCACGAACATTTTAACATTTGACATCACAATGTCAAAGCCTTTGCACGGCTACCTAGGTGGACGTTTCGTAAATTTCATATGTACTGTATATCACTCTAGGAAAATAATTGTGGATTTGGAGGTGTTTTCAGGTGGTCCACGACCTCCAAAAAGGAGTTTTGAAGCACCTTACTCACCAAAACGGTGTTAAAACAGTTACTTAGGGTGCATTCAAGTAACCAGGGGTGCTCGGAAACGCCACACTGTAGTGACAACCTGAAAACAACCCCAAAATAGCTCAAAAATCGCAATTTTTTCTTTAAAAAGTGGGCGTTGTATTATATTAGGTCGCCTACGCCGATATCATTCGGTGATGACGACGTACGTTGTACGCCCCGACCTCCACGCCGCGATTGTAAAGAACAAAATTTTTTCCTCGACTCTGATATTTCCAAATTGCATGCAAGCAAACGCCAGGCCCGCACGCAAACAAATCGACAAAGGTCAGCCAAACGCACCACCGAACAACTAAGCCATTCAGGCGTACATTTGCAGAACACGCTCGCTTCATTCGCAGTGTTCTTCGCGAGAGACGGAAAAGGGGTATAGGGGGGAAGAAAAGAATTGCAGAAAACGACTAACGACTGAAAAGTCTTTTAACAAAGTGTTCCGTTTTGGTTTTGTAGTCTCGTGATTTGTAGAAGACACGGCAGGCGAGCGAGCGAGCGAAGGAAGCAACGGGAAGAGAAGTAAAGCGCGCACGTGTGAAGCCACTCGGCGCGTTTGCTCACGGCATTCAAATGCAGATGAAAGCCAATAAATCACGACGAAGAGAGCTTCCTTGATCGGAGCGTTACACTTACGTTTTCTGGAAATAGGAGGGAGGGAGCGTAGGTGGGAGGGAGGCAAACCGGACGAATGGAACAGCCAAACAGCGTGAGCGAACAAGGACTTTAAGGTCTTTGGCGGACACAAAACCCCTCATCCATCGTCCTCGCTCGCTGTAGAGCCGGGCCGCTCGACAGAATAAAACCTTAATTTTATGAAGGAAAAAGGGTGTGAACTTTTACAAAAAAATGTGTTACCCAAAAAATCGTTACATGCTGTCCTCCCCAGTACTGTAACTAATTGAGGGCATGCACCCTGGAATTATTTTAAAGAGGGATTGCCACCAAATGACAGCATGTATAGCCATTTGCCGTTATCAATTTCTGTCTAGCGCTTACTTTCAACAGGCAAAGGAACAGGCAAATAAATTTCTTTTTACACAACAAACAAGCCGCGTGCCTTCTTAATTATCGAGTGTAAAGTTGGTGCGCCCACGTGCACCGAGAAGCAAGCGGTAAAGTTAAGCCTAACGACATCAAGGGCGTTTTTTTCTATACATCGACCGTTTTGAAACGGGGATTTTGAACCGCCAGATGGGCGCCATCTAGTGAATGTGATAATGCTAACCTTGCCGTCTGGTGCACGTGGACGGACCAACTTTTCATTCAATGATTAAGAAAGCGCGTGGTTTGTTTGTTGTGTAAAAAGAAATTTCTTTGCGCATTCCTTCGCTTGTTGAAATCAAGTGCTATGTAGAACTAAATAATGGTAGACGGCGCTAGATGCTGAAAACCGTCATTTGGTGAATAGGCATCTTTAAGAGTGCCAAAATACTACATCAATAAAACACAGCCATAAGCTAGAATTTTGTCCTAGATGGAAATTCGTTGCCAAGTAAAAACGAAGAAAGCCTGCCATGTTTATTTTGTCATGTGTCTAGTTCTATAAAAAAAAAAGGCGAATTTCATTGCGCTTTGCGGTATTGTTGTATAGGCTTCAATACAAAGTATTAAAAAGCCGTTAAATTAATTTTAAAGTTGGATTATGTGTTGAAGTTGCTTATTAAAGGTTAAATAAGTACAGATGCAAACCTATT
Organism: Lithobius niger; assembly: GCA_023313725.1. NCBI lineage: Eukaryota > Metazoa > Arthropoda > Chilopoda > Lithobiomorpha > Lithobiidae > Lithobius > Lithobius niger. Next base: position 7,084 of record JAHWFP010084626.1, read on the forward strand.
TATGTTGCCTTTTGAACTTATATGTCAGACTACCTGTGCGGGGAATCGAATCCACGAACTTTGAAACCAAAGGCTGAGGACTTACCGCTGAGCCATACTGACGCGGCCGCGTCAGTATGGTTCAGCGGTAGATCCTCATCCTTTGGTTTCAAATGTCGTGGGTTCAATTCCCAGCTCAGGCAGTCTGACATATAAGTTCAAAAGGCAACGTAAATAAGTTTGCACCTGTACTTATTTAACTCTTGTTGAACCTATGGTGTCCCGTGTAATCAAAGGTCTTTAAACCTTCAAGTTAAAATCGTTAACAGCTTGGTTTTAAGTGTTGTTTTGTGTGTCAAGTGTTCGCGTTTTACGTCAGTTTTTTTTTTATTAATTTCTCCCTAAATGATCAGTAGAACTAATATCAGATTAATGATACGTGATTTAAATTCTATATGGCGGGTCATAATACCTGAAACCTCCAGCCCAAAAAGAATTACGAACTTTAAATGTACAGTACAGTTAAGGCAGACAGTACGGAAAATTTGTAAGGAATTTAATGTCTATGCCTTAAACATTTCTTACCATTAGAAATTATTAAAATGATTATTTTTCAGACCTAACATTACCACACTAGAACTTACTTCACCAAATGCTTATTCAAATTTGAACTGATTATTTAAGGGAAAAGACAGTATGTTGGGTTCAGAAGTTATGGTGAAGACAAACAGACAGACGGCATCAAAGAATGAGAAGCTCCTTTGCTCTGCTTACCACTGCGCATTACTAAAATGTTGCCGTTCTGTTTTCGGTTTTGCCTGCATACTGTTCTGTAATGTGTGGCACAGTTGCACTGTGACTGATGTTGGGCATTAATGACCTGGCTGTCGGGCGCCATTAAGCTACAGCCCCCCCCCCCAACATACTGTCTTTTCCCTTAAATAATCAGTTCAAATTTGAATAAGCATTTGGTGAAGTAAGTTCTGGTGTGGTAATGTTAGGTCTGAAAAATAATCATTTTAATAGTTTCTAAAGGTAAGAAATGTTTAAGGCATAGATTTTTTTATTCATAATTTTTTTTTACCATTGCGGCTGTTTTTTTTTTTAATTTAAACTCACAAGGCGAATAAGCCTTTAACTAAAAAAAATAAATAAAATAAAAAAACTATACATAAAATACAAAATAAGCATCGCGTAACATTCGCTGGAGATCTTACATAACGAAGTATGTAACTGCTTTATAACCCATTTAATGCAACTAATCCAGCCGTTAAAAATACGTCATGGCCGCCCTGGGTAATATGTCTCAATACGACGAAGATGAATTAAAGGGTGAGTGGAATCGTTTAAAAGACGTGCAACACTGCCATCGCCATCAGGCAGTCAATCCTGTGTATATCAGCGTAAAGGTGTTGTCATTTTTTTACAACCTAAGTTCCTTTAGCTGTTAAACTGTTCGGCATTTAAATGTAAAAATTTACTTTGAATACAGATTTCTGCGACGATGTGTAACCAACGAGTAACGTTCATTTTGGCTGGTTACCCATATCCTAGCAAGCATTCTAACGCATTAGTCAACCCTGCCCTCAATTATAGAACACTCGGGTAACCCAAGGGTAATGGGTAACCGCAGTGACCTAATATCTCCTATCTTCGAATTCCTATCACCAAAGCAAGTTTTCCGAACCCAAAATTACTGCAATTTGACGGGAGTCGATTCTGTGTTGATCTTTTAAAAGACAACTCTCACCGTCTTCGTAATTTTTTCCTGTGGACACAGTTCGTATTTTTTTTTCTGCTTACACATCTCGAGATAATTTTCCCCTCCATACGTACTTCGAATGTTTTTTTCTGCATCCATTTGTCGGAATTTTTTTTTCTGCGTAGACTTTTGCTTTGCAAAAGGTTGTCCTCTCGCAGTTTTTATCCTCTTGGATGACAAAACCATGCGCAATGGCTGTTTGCCGTGACGTTAGCATGAGTTAGCCAACGACGAGCGAGAACAACGGCTGTTTGGCCGTCTGATTGGACTAGCACAGTCACGTGATATCCACGTCACAGCAAACAGCCATGGCGCGTGGTATAGTGACGGACAGATGAAGGTGGATGACCTGCTGATAACATTTTCCGTGATATGAAAAGATTCGTCTCATTAAGCCCAAAAAAAAAAAAAGGACGGTAATCAAAAGTGAAAATTTCCTGGAAGTGTTTCCCATGTTTTAAACGCGCACAAACTCTCGTGGATTCACTGTAATCCACGTGTGAGATATTCAGTAAACATTCTTCTTTAACTTAATTGTCTTGTCAGAAATATCCAGTATGAACGAGAGACTCCGATTAGGAAACCCCCCATAGAGTACTATGATTCTGAACACAGATTTTCCAACGAATGCTGTCTCCCAAAACTGACGCGCGTCGCCCTTTAACAAACATCTAGTTCTTCAACAGAATTTCCGTCCCACTGCAATAGCCCTAAAAAATGTAGGGAAGAAGGAAGATAAAATGACTACACATTTTGTTCAAACAAGCATAAATGAGTTTAGCTACAACCGCTGACGCTTTTCTAGTTGGTTTTTTTTTGTTCTAACCTATTGTCCTGTTATTTAGAAATGCCCTAATAATAAATTCAGTTAAGCGTGTTGTGATGCTTTGTCCCTCCATGAACATTTGTTTCTTTTATGTCATATCGTTTTCACATACTGTAAGTGGTCGTCGTAATAAGAATTTGTATCGTTGCCATCATTGTACCACAACACTGTCAAGCTACATAGTGTTATTGCGTTGGCCCCAATGCCATTTCATTAGGATTCATTACACTAACGTCTCGTATGGTTTATCTGTTTTGATTCGTTTAGCCTATAGCCTTGTCCGGACGACGCCCAGTTTTGGCAATAAACAAAGTCGGCATGTCGGCCACGTTGTTAAAGAACCCTCAGTTCACAGGCTGTTGTAGATGTAGCCGAAAAACAGGCAATGAACTGGGGATTCTTTAAGAACGTGGCCGACATCCCGAAATTGATTATTGCCAACATCATATAACGTGAAAAATCAAGAGATGAATTATTCCTATTTTATGTGTATACGTACGTCAAACCGACACGTTTTGTGATTTTGGAACAACGAGCATAAACACTAATAACGGGAAAAATATTTTCATTTCATTCAATAACCACTTTTCTAGTTCGAATCAGTTTATTGTTAATACTAGGCGACATTCAATTTTGTCGAATTATGCATTTAACGGAAAGAAAAAAAAAAGAAGAATAGGGAAGGAAGAAAAATATTTTTTTAGTGTTGTTTTGATTTATATTTCCCCCCCACTCCCTATTCTGTTGTAAATACTCCTTTCCATGTTTATTCAGTGCATCATATTAGTTGTATACTAAACTATTATCAGTTTTTTTTTCCATTTCTCTTTGTTTCATATCAGTTTTGTAAGTTTTTCTTTATTTTGTTAGATATGCTGGTTTTGTTGTTTTAACCTAATTTATCAAAACGACCACTATATGTACGAGACATAGCTTCGTAGTGGTTTTGCGTACACTATGGAAACAAAATAAAAATTATTCTTCAAGTTGGGCACATCGTCTACAAACGGATGAAGTCCTGGTTATTCAGCGATCGGATGTACCAAATTTTAAAGTGATTGTGCTATTTTTTCCCAAAATCGTAAACCCTCCGGCTAGACCGATGCATGAAAGTCATTAAGACTAAAACGTTTTCTTTTTTCTTAAATCCACAGAAAAGGTTGTCCTCTCGCAATATTATTCTTTTACGTATAGCACTTTACATCTATCTCAGACTGCGTACTGCAGTGGGAAACAATAATTTATGAAACATTCCATAGTCGACCAAAAACATTTTTTGCAGTTTCAGCATTCTAAAAAATAAAAAAACAAGAAGATAGTGAAAAAAAATGCGGTAAATTTGTAGTTTTTCAAGTTGTTGTGTATAGCTCTCAAAATTGTATCATCCAAAATAAGATGCTTCCCTCCCCCCTTCCACTAATTTAGTACATTCTCCTGTGTCTTTTGAAGGATGATAGAACTTCTCTCCTGCGAAATGCTATAAGGTGATCAAGTGAAAAGAAATCTCAGCTAATCAATTTATTTGATTAGAAATTAGCTAATCGAATTAGCTAATGCTCTAAGTTAAGCTAATTTAAAGCATTTAAGGTCCCAGTGAACCCTGATAGTTCAAGCATAGGTCGCGGGAGGAACTTGTTATACCGAAAGTTTTAAACATGACAACAGGGGCAGTGTGTATGCCATCCCGTGTGCCAATAAATCTTGCCGGCCGATTTACGTTGGAGTATGTGGCTTTTTTACGTGGCTTTTACGAGAATCAGAGAGATCACAAAGGGAATGTCAGTAACAATAGATTTAAAACGCACTTGCAGCACATTCAAAAGATACACGACACCAACCGGCCTTGGAACGAAAAGTTGTTGTGCATACTGAGACACGCACGTCGCACTTGCAGCACATTCAAAAGATACAGGACACCAACCCGCCTTGGAACGAAAAGTTGTGCATACTGAGACACGCACGTCGCACACCAATGAATGCTCCTATTGGCTCCTTACTATTGCAGCCAACAAAAATAGCATGTATCACTTGAGCAAAACTTGCCCAGTTATTAGCAGAGGGTTCCTATACAACCCTATACTTAAATGGTTTGGGGAGGTGCTTCAGGCAGTGATGAATGTAAATTTCCGTGGTGTTGTCCTTTTTCACTGGTTGTGAAATCTTCGGATGTGTACTCGATATTGACATTTAGGTTGTCCCCCGATTTTCAGCTTCACGATCCTGGCATCCAGGAGGTAGATTTATGCACGCACTCAAAATTTGATTTGATTTTACTGTTTGGTTACCAAATTGAGCGCTATTTTTTTTTTAGTTATTGGATGGTCGTAGGTCTGTTGGATTCTTGCGGAATAGACTCGTTACAGGATCTGCATCCACTAAAGCCCGTAATGTGGGCAGATTTGTGTGGTGCCTCAATGGAAGCATGGGGAAGTCGGTCTCTGCTCATTTTGGAATAAAAGCCAAACCAGACTGGCTGCATTACGACGAAGGATGGTGTAAGAAAGACGTCAAACTCGATCGACCAACTTAATACTGACCTAACGATTGCAGCAATTTTGACCTTGTACGCACGCAGTAACGCATCGCTACGCACGACATTTTCTTCCGTCTGGTATAAAGGCGTAATCCTGATAACCCTGACTCATGATGGAAATACTCGTATGGGGCCTATTATAGAGTTCGCTCGTTTGCGGAAATGTGCTTTCCCTGAAGGGGAGGGGGAAGGGGGACATGATGGGAAACTCGACAATTTTGAATGGAAAAACAGTGTGAGCGATACATCAGCAGAAATATATTCAAAAAGGAAAATATAAATAAAAAAAGTGACGTTGGACTAAAGGAAGATACAAACAATGGAACTGTAATCCGGCTTAGTAAATAAAGCGCTGTTCTGGCATGTTACAAAAAACAAAAGTGAAATTGCGCAAAATAATATAAGTGTGACCGAGCCAATACACGCAGGGGATGGGAAAGAAAGAGCGATATTTTGATATTTTGTGATGTAATATCTTTATGTATTGACCAGTAGAGCAAAACATGAGGTCGCACTTACATGTACGTAGTTAACAGAAATAATCAGTTGAATATACCGCACATACGTCTCCAATCATATCATTTGAATTTGCACTATAATGTAGAGTGGTATATTTGATTCTGCTTTGTGATTTGGCACTTGTATAATTTTTTTCCGAAGCATATGTGACAACTAAACAGTTAGGATCAGTTATAGTCAGTCACTTTCAGATTAGTGAGGGAGATGAGGTGAGACGGGGAGTGCGTGAATGATAGGTCTTGCCACATGCTACTTTTTCCTTACACTTACAAACAATTGAGTGGTTTTCCTCCAGTTGTAACGGTGGTTCGCCTTTGGTTTAACATTAGGATATCTCATAGATGTTCATGTTGGCGGAAAAAAACTTTTGGAAGTATACGGGGCTATAGTTGTCCTAAACTAAACTAAACTAGTTGGTCCCCGGTGTAGGACGGTCTAGCGGCTTCCGGCTGATTCAACTCAGCTCTAATAGACAGCATTATTGAAGCAATAGTGTTTGTTTCTAATTGTTAGGGCGCATATCCGTTCTCATTGTCGGCTGCTCGCCTTTTTTCTTTGCTACCGTGGGAAGAATGAGCCCGCTCGCCCTCTTGCTGATTATTGAAGCTTTGTTTAATCCTGATCCCTAACAATCCTTTTAGCTCTGCTCCTCAGCTAAGTCTGCTCCTAAGCGAAATAAATCTACATATACAATAGGGAGCAGGCGGCCAAGTGACCGGCCACGCCATTCCGTCGTACAATCACGTACCCCACCCTGTAGTGCCATCTGTTGACGGGATTCGCCTTCAAATTCAGGTTGGGACACTTTTCCAAAGTCTTCGAAGAGATGGCGCCACTTACCAGACCTGCCGCACCATTTTTGGGTTCGTTTTTTAGTATTGTTGTGGTACCAAAGCGGCCAACAAATTTTTAGTCGCGTGGACTGTGCCATTGTCGGAGTTTGACCTAAAAAAAAAAAAAAAAAAAAGTGTCTACTAAACCAGACGACTTTAAACACACGACGATTGGCTCTTAATTTCGAGACCCAGGCAGCCTGATACGATGGAAAGGCGCATTTATTTCCTAAATGTTCACTTCCAGAAAGGAGTTGAATTGTTTTTAAGTGGGCGGCAACAATCGTTGCTTGCAACAATGCCGGAATGCACGGTACCGAGGTGAATTGTTTCAAAGGATTAACTGAGGGCTTTTGTTTAGCATTCAGTCAAACATACGCATGCGACGTTTCCCAGGCTGCACCAAAGGGGAAATGTCACGGGGCGGCGTTTTCAGGGGATGGGGGATATGGTGCCAGGGCAAGGGTGTGTAGCGGGCAATACGCGGTACCGAAGTGAATTGTTTCAAAGGATTAACTT
>JAHWFP010084626.1:34559-52012 GCA_023313725.1 Lithobius niger
CCTTGTAATTTCTAAACAATAAGAGACAGCTGCTTGGGGTGTGGTTATACATTATTTTCCGTGGAATGGTTCATTTTAAAACGAAACGGTGACAAATTGAGACAGAGGAGAAGAATCCAAACCAAGAATCAAAACGAGCCGATTTTTTAAATCAAAGAAGGGACGAAGGAGTGGGGAAGAAATTTATTACAACGAGAGAGAAATTCACCGTTTAGCCATCATTTCAGTACAGTAGCTGACCATTAGTGGTATTTTTTTTTTACATTAGGCTGAAAACGAGTATTCATCTCAGCAAAGTGATAGCTATAAAATTGGACCAACATCGGGCAAGTATTAAACGAGTAGGTAACGAAATCAGTTAACCAATAATGGGATGTAGGTTACTGAGTTCCACACGAAGTTGGCTGAAACGTAGTAAACAATATTGAGTTGCCAGCCGTAAACCAACCGAATGCTTGTTCTTATTTCACTCTTCTTGTTGCAACTCTTGAGTGCCAACCAATCAGCCAGATGCAGCTACCTAACCAACCATTAAAAGTTAACAGTGCGTTAACGATTTCTATTTAGTGATTTCCGGTAAAGTCAAGCAAAGATTGTGACGTTTTAAACAATAATGGAGGAAAATAACATGTAAAAAACCAGGAAGTACACATTTATACAATGGGATGCGGCGTTTTGAGATTTTTCATCTCTTTGTTAGGCAAAGAGTTGCTAGTATAATTCCTCTTTGCTTGCCAATGGGATGAAAAATCCCGAAACTGCGCATCACACTGTGTATGTGCGCACTTGGAGGCATTTCACACGTTGGAGATTTTAAGCAGTTAACTGGCCCTAATTTTGTTAAACGTTAAATACCCTTGTTACATATTAAACATAATATTATTACACACGTAATTATAAGTATAATTTTAAATTGGAAACAAATGTAGGCTTCACTGTTTCAAATATGAGCCTGTATAGAATGAATGTTGTTTACGTAAACATTTTTTGTATAGCTCGTCTATACTTGTACAACACTGGCCCCCCAAAAAGGGTCAATATATTTTCCCAACGTACCCAACGTACCCCATGATTGGGGTAATCAAATTAGTGCGTGGGTTAGCTTTATAATGTTGTTGGAATTTCTTGTGGTTATTTTGTTTCAATTTTTTTACAGTGCCGCAGAAGAGGAAGTTATAAACGCCGGAAATTGCACTTGGTATTACTAAATATACTGCTTTCCACCAAACCCCCCCCCCCCCCCCCCCGCCGTGGGGTGGGGGTTTTTTACTTTACTGCTTTTCCTGCATTTAAATCGCTAAAATTAGACCAGAAACGTTAAAAAAAAAAAGAAATCACGTTAAAAGCTTCCTACATAGTTCAGACTCTAAAAATTTGTTGTGTGCGTGCCCGTTGTTTGGGAGTGGTTTTAGTGTTTACGACGTACTTTTTACGACGTACTTTGTATATATTTTTCACAACAAACCTTAAAAGAAAGGTTTAAATAAACACGAATTCTAGTAAATTATATCAATACTAGCAGAAAGCCCGAGTCGATTTCGGGTCACAAACGCTACGGAGAGCTATATGGGCTCCACTATAATAACGCATCTTTACAAAATGAGAGACCAATGTTAGTTTCTTCCTGTCCTATGCCCAGAAAATCACCTAAAATTGTCGCTTAATATAAAAACATTTTACTTGTAAATACTTCTCTAAATACAACATTTTTTTTTAGTACTGTAACTGTACTGTTTAACAGGAATTTTAATTTGTTAATATCTCTTTAAAATCAACATTCTATGCGAAAACGGCATCTGTATTTTCAACTAATTTCATTTGTTTGTGGGCTATACAATTGTGTATGACTGAATATGTTGAAGGCATTGTTTGAAACCCATTACTTTCCAAAGTAACATGGCTCCTTTTTTGTGCGTCTTGATAAGGTCATCTCTTTTATGGGTTGTCGTATCCTCCCCGCGACTCTGCATTACAGGGTTATAACGAAGCGATAATCCCGCAACAATGAAGTCCATTGTTTCCAAGTACCATGGGTCCTTTGGCCCCTTCGTGGGTATATTGAATTGCCATCGCGTCCTACCACCCCCCCCCTACCTTCTCGGTATTACAGTGATACACCAAGCGATAAGCTCGCAACTTCGTCGGGCAGGTGACCAAAAGTGGCTAACGCTCGCTAAAATTGAATCCGTTGATCCCGCAACATCTTCTGAAATAGTTAAACTCGGCTCCTAAAGACTGCATCTACGAAACAAATACGTCTTTCTGTCGTATTGCATTCATTTGTTGGAAGGCATTGTTTCAAGCCCATTGTCGTCATCCTTCCATTGTTATGCTGCTTATGCTCCTGCTGCAAATGCTACTATTTTTTCCCCTAGCAAATTATTGTGTTAGATATTTAGTAGGTAGCTACCAGTTGTATCCAACTTCGCACGAGGTTTTGATCCACCCGTGGTTGTTTCACAGTTTTCGGTAGATGTGACCTGAACGTTGAATGCGACACGCAATTTTGCCTCTTGGAATACTCCCCTTTTCCTCCCATCCTCTACCTCCCCTCTCCCCTCCTCCTTTCCTCCCGTCATTCCAAATATCGTAGGCTACCATGTAGGTTCAGTTAATGCGTAAGCTTATGCTTAATGGTAACAGACGCGTCCCCCCCCCTTATATCTTTATTTTCTAAAGAGCAGGGCTAACATACGCATTGCCCCACACACGGGCATCTTCAGTTCAAGTCCCCCCACCACTCCCAGTTTATCGCTTTAGCTTGAGCGATACGTACCGTGTGAAAAATAACTATCCTTCGTGCCTGACGTCATTTATGACTTGCCGCTGAGATTTCCGCGCAGAGAAAATTGTTAATCGAGGCAACCATGTGCCAATTTCAAATTCTTTTCAGGGCAACAACGCACCAGTTTCAACTTATAGCCCAAGAATTGACACACTCGCCCGTTTTCATTGTAGGTGTTGTCGTCGTTGTCTGCTATAATGTATGATAAGCCAAACCTAAACTTGTATGGTAAACTACAAAAAATGCCTAGTGTAAATAAACAACCAGTCCTATCATCCGGGTACTTATTGCACTTTCATTACTCTTCCTATACAGTGTGTGATTTTTGCTGTGTACGACTATTTTCCTTTCACTATGAAATAATCACTTCGCCACAGAAAACAAACGGGTTGAATTTGTATTTGTTTCAATTATAACAATAAGTTAACAATAAGTTTAGAGAAAAGCGATTTTTTTTTTGTATGCTCAGCCAAACAATTGAGACACTATTTTTATTGTTATTTTCTGTGAATTTAATTGCTTGCATCGACTTCTAGAGTGGAAGCCAAGAAGTGGGTCTTCCCTGAAGAAGGTGTAACAGCTTCTATGCTCCATTGGGGACCATAGCCAGGTTTCGCTTCAGTAGCGCAGTTGGTTCATTGCCGCACCTGGATTCGAATCCAAGTTGTCGGGGAAGTTGCGTTTTCTTTCGTTCTAAACTGGTCTTGTATTATAAACAGGACAGAAAGCCAAATGGGCTCGATAAGTGTTAAATAAATACGGATGCAAGCTTATTTACGTTGCCTTTTGGACTTAAATGTCAGACTGCCTAACCGGGGAATCGAAACCAAAGGCCGGAATCCTGCCTCTCAGCTACACTGACATGGCCACATACTGGCAGTATTTTAAGCTTACTGTTTGCTTCGGTAAGCCCTTTCTTGTACTAGTTGGGAAGGGCGCTTAGCTTCGGGCTGTGGCCCCAATAAAACCTACCGTTAACAGTTTCCTTTACTTACTGATTTATTGCTTATTATTAAAAAAAAAGTATTCAAGACTGGATTTTGAGGTTATACTTAAAGGGATATAATAGTACTAACAAAAACATCAGAAATCATTAAAAAAAATTCAATTAAATAAAAAAAAATTGAAGATAACGACAGGTCATCATGCGTACGTTGATGGGTCTGCTAGCTGGATTAATTCAACAAACGCGTTAATAATGTTGGTTTTCTCCCCTACAGTTACGATAGTGAAGTATGCACCTACGGATTCGTTGTAAATTCCCAAGATAGATTTGATTCCTTGATTTTTGATTACATCTCGTCGCGTGTACTTCGATAACCTGGTTAAAAACAAAGTGTGACTGGTCGTAACAGCAATCTACCAACTTTGTTTCCATAATGACAATACTCATCATGTGTCTTTCAATAACTTGGAAAAAGTCTCAACGGTCGTAACAACCATCTACCAACCGTGTTTCCTCGATTACATCTCGTCATGTGTATTTCGATAACTTGGCAAGAATGTTAGGGGTGGTAACTGCGACCTACCAACCCTATTTCCTTGATTACATCTCATCATATTTCGATAACTAGTTACAGGAGCATACTTTATTTCGTTATGCAGAGAGAAACAAGATGCGGCAGCGTTCATAAAATGATTCTCAAAACGAATTTGGGTAACAGATTTCACGTGAAAATGAAAACAAACTGCCCTATTAATTCGCGTGAGATTTTTACGAACACCATCTCTCGAATAACAAACGGCACTTTTTATTCAGGTTTAAGCTTTTTTCCGTCTTCACTTCAGCAAGTCTTCATCACACTTTGGCAGTTGGCAGTTGATTCCAGATTCCACCCTGCTAATGTATTCATCGAGGGATGCTGGAGCGGAAACTTGTGTTAAGAATCGTGATAACATTCTTTCGTTGATAACTTGGAACGAAAAGTGTCAATGGAGCACAGCGATCTACCAACTCTTGCTTCACTGATTTCATCTCGCCACGTGTATTTTGATGACTTGGAAAGAGTTATCAAAATAACGCGTCGGTGGCAACAGTGATCTACCATCCCCGTTTCCTTGATTATATCTCATCGTGTGTATTCCGATTACTTGGGACGGAATTAAAAAAAGAATAAAGGCTGCTAAAATTGCACAAATATACGCTATGATCGCATAACGTTTCGGGATTCAATTCATCCCGTTGTCAGGTGCTTTAAAAAGTGAAGAAAACACATGTCAAAGTCAAGGAACAGTATAATTTAAAAGTTTATAAAAAAATAAATTTAAAACATGAAGATGAATGTTTAGCAACCTTGCCAGAACAGGTAGCAGAAACAATACCCTGACCTCACACCTGCAAATGCAGGTTCGAAGTGAGACTGGAAGTGAATAACCCTACCATTTATACCACCGGGCAGGCAAAATGCAATGTGGGAAAGTGCAAGTTGAAATATGGGCATCTGGTCAGGTTGCTAAACATTCATCTTCATGTTTAAAACTTTTTTAAATAAACTTTTAAATTACAGTGTTCCTTGACTTTGACATGTGTTTTCCTCACTTTTTAACCACTCGACAACGGGATGAATTAAATCCCGAAATGTTGTGCGACCATTGTGTATATTTGTGCAATTTTAGTAGGCTTTATTATTTCTAAATCCTCCTTTTGCTTTCGGCTACGCTAAGATACTTGGGAAAGAATAGTGTCAGTGGTGGTAAGAGTGCTCTAACTCTGCTTTTGAGGTTGCTTCTCATCACGTGCATTTCTTCCAACATTGTTTCCGCTTAATCTGTGGTTTCATTGAAAATGTGTGCTTTCTTTCCGCAAAACGAGCACGATGTCGACTAACACTGAAAATTTGTGCTTTCTTTCCGCAAAACGAGCACGATGTCGACTTGCACTGAAAATTTGTGAGCTTTAGCACTCAACTCTTTTCCAACAAATTTTCTTCGACCTTCAGTCACGGGAAATTAAATCTGGAAAGGAGTTGAGTGCTAAAACGCACAAGTTATCAATACCGCAGAAGCCAAACAACGAAAATCAGGCACCTTATATAACGTAGTACTGTAAAACCATCTTTATGCACTTACGTTTCGTCGGAATGGTGTGACCCGGATTCGAACTGGCAACCCATTTCGTCCCCAGATCACAGACGTAACGCGTTTATCAATATGGCCACTCCTCCGCTGGGAAAAACGTCAGTGACCTTGGTTGCCAGTTCGAATCCTAGTCATATTCCTTCGACGAAACCTAAGTGCATAAGGGTGCGTTTATGCAACGAAACATACTCGCTCGCCGAACGCTATTTGCTAGTCAACCGTTATTTATTTACGATTAATTTCCCATTTCTACTAAATGAATGCAGTAATAGATAACAAATTAAATGTATTATAAATAACAACACGGATAAAGGATAAAGTTGAAAAGTAAATTTAAACATTGCTGCAACGTTGTTGTTATTTCACGTTGTTTCTAAAATTTGCTACTCTCGCTCAAAGAACAGCTTCTAGCAATGATCAGACGACAGTAGAAAAATAGCTGCTCGCAGCGAGAATTCAAATCCGACATGGCGTCCATTTCGAGGTTATCGAACCGAAGACAAACCGTCGAATGCCGGCATTCAGAAATCAGCACGTCGTCTTGTACTGCAGTAAAAATTGTTTTTTTGGGTCATAAATTGACGCTATCATGTTGCACGCGTCATACGTCATGTCACGAGGAACGAGAAGATGAGCGTCTGCGTTGTTACCATGGTATAGACAACTCGAAAGCCGCAGTCTCCGGTAAAGGCGTGGAAGTCAGCAATTTAGTATTAACCAAGTGAGAGCTAGTGAGCGAGAAAATTGTAGTTGCGTAAACCCTCCCTAACGGTGGCTTACTGTATTACATTACTTCTAATGTATGATTTTCCCTCTTTCCTTTATTTAATTCACAGCGATTTGTGTTTATTTATTTAGAAACTGAATGTTATGCCAATAGCCAAGCACAACTTTTTTTCATTGAGAGGCGTAAGTCAGCTAAAACGAATTAGTGATCGTATTAACTGACCCGAGTTTTAAACCGTGTCCGACATTTTAGCAGTATAATATAAGATGTTTTCGTGGAAAATACGGAGAATACTGAATGTTTTAACGAATTACAACACAGGCTTTATCGTTGCTATTCTGGTTGCATCAATCTAATAGCGAGCACTATAGCGAAGCCGGACAACAACTATCTTTATAATAAAATCGGAGACCGGCTAAAAGGAAAAGGAAAGCCTAAAGGAAAGCCTAAAGAAAACCACTTCTCCCCTCCTCGCGCCCGCGTTGAAAATGCACTCTCCCACTCTACCTGCAGCCAAAAAGGAGCCAGGCATGAGTGGTCTATCAATCTGACAAGTCTTCGGGAAGAGTGCCGGGAAAACGTCCCGGGAAATATGTCCCGGGAAATGTGACCGGCCCAGTGCAAAGCACGGGCTTCCTCTAGTGGCTATATAATAACATGATCGCATTGTTAATCATGAGGAATAAATATACATAAATCGCTGGAAATAATATTAAGGAAAATCGAAAATAAGCCAACAGCGAAAATCGTACACTAGAAATAACGGAGTTTAGTAAGCCACCTTTATGCACTTACGTTTCGTCGGAGTGGCATGACCCGGATTCGAACCGGTTACCCAGTTCGCCCCCAGATCACTTGCATATGGCCGAGAGAACTTCGGTCGAATGGAGCCCTGGTCACGGTTGTGACCTTAATAACGGGTTCAGTGAGTTATCTTTATGCCAGTGGAGGATGTGGCCACTGCGATTAAGGCACTATGCAAGTGATCTGGGGGCGAAATGGGTAGCCGGTTCGAATCCGGGTCATGCCACTCCGACGAAACGTACGTGCATAAAGGTGGCTTACTGAACTACGTTATTTCTAGTGTATGATTTTCGCTGTTGGCTTATTTTCGATTTTCATTAATCATGAGGATTCATTTAAGGTAATCTTTTGCAGAACCAGTTCATAACAAACTCCGCTCGCTGAATGAGGTAAAGTTACAAATCATTTAAATTTCTAAAGGATATAAATATTGAACTGGTCGTCTTATAATTTTGTCCAAGATTCCTGCGAAAAGTGCAGGAACGATTGTTTCCATCTTGAGCGGTAGAATTTCCTGCACTTCGCCCATTCTATATTGATATCGTTGCAAATAATCCTGAATTTGTGCTACGTTATCAGTTTTGACAGGCACCGCGCCCCTTCCTTGTCTTAACTTCATGGGCAGAAAGACGGTCCAGAAGATAATCTTTACTCCATCATGTCCAGAAACTGGCCAAAACAAAATTGGGCAACTTGTGACCACCTCGGCAGAACCTTTCATGGTCGCAGCGCCTTTATATGGCGGCAATGAAGTAACAATCCTACGAAAACGTCTGAATACGTCAACCGTTCAGCAGCTTTCAAATCAGCATATACGCGTATGGAATTGGATTTACTAATTTCCTCCACTTATGCTAAAGGCATCGTCTTTTTTTTTATGGGGGATTTTTTTTTTTTAGCTTGTAGTTTGTCACTCTTATTTCGCCCTTCACTGCTCCCTTTTCCCCTTCCTGGCCGTCTTTATGCCCTTTTTTTTTAGCCTTTTATCCTCGCAGCAACGCCAATATTTATCGGTGCAGAAAAGCAAATTAGGCATGTTTTTTTCCAAAAAAGGCAGATTTATTTACAAAAATGGTAGGGGCACTGCCTGACAGAAAAAGTTGAAGCGTAGTGGGGCAGCGCGTGGTTCCGAGTCCACACGGGTCTCTCACTGCTTGGTAAGTTGTGGGAATAATAGTTGTTATTATAAGGTCCGTGGATCGCCTGAAGCAAAATCAGACCACAGTCAGGTTAAGAATGTAGAGAAAGTACGATGAGAAGGAAAAGTACTTAAATTTGCACACTTTATTACGCCGGCGTGTTTTGGGCAGAGTTACAGTTGGGAACAATCCACAAAAGTTATGATGACATACCTAATTATATTGCCGGGAGAGGTTTGGTGGCCTTAAAGTCTGGTTGCTGGTCCCGACTTAACACTTAATACGTTAAGCCGGTAATTATGCAGAAAACATGATTTTGCCTCTAGCAACTAATTTAACCTACCAGTACGCTCCTTTTGTCGTTCTGGTTCCGAGTATCACAATGAAAACGTGGGCAAATGTTTTTTTCCAACCATAAATGCGTCTGAAAATAGCACAGCTTCACATACAGCGTTGAGCGAGTGCCGCCATCTTCCTTCTCCGTTGCTTGCAGGCAAGAGGACCGCTCCAGAGATAAGAGCATAGCCAAACCCCAACCAGTTCATTACAAGTGAAACGCCAAACAGAAGCCGGTACCTGCCTAACCTAACAACAATACCACACGAAATGTGTGATCGCGAACGACAAAAGGAGTGTGTTACGTCTGGTTTAGTTGTTGTTGTTGGTTAGGTTAGGCTATAGGTACCGGCTTCTGTTTGGCGTTTTACTTGTAACGAACTGGTTGCGGTTTGGCTATTCTCCAATCTCTAGAGCGGTCCTCTTGTCTGCAAGCAACGGAGAAAGAAGATGGCGGCACTCCTTCAACGCTGTATGTGAAGCTGTGCTATTTTCAGACGCATTTACGGTTGGAAAAAAACATTTGCCCACGTTTTCATTGTGATATTCGGAACCAGAACGACAAAAGGAGCGTACTGGTAGGTTAAATTAGTTGCTAGCGGCAAAATCATGTTTTGTGCATAATTACCTTTAAGCCTACTTACAATATCTGAGCAAGGCTCACTGGTAGACACACTGAGAACCATCCATGGCCCCACGGCACCAAAAGGATCTTGGGAACAAATACATGGGCTACGTAACACCATCCTGAGTCCGATTACCAAATAATACGGTAAGGACAAAAATAAACACGTCACCAGACCTCTCAAATAGCTAGGCAAGACTTCAGCCAAGAGCATCTTCCAAAAAACAATATGCGTGGCATCAATTGTTACAGAGGCATACTTAAACAATACGTAATTCTAATTGTTAAACTAACACAGAATTGCTATTAACGGGGAAATGGGGAAAAACTATACAAAGTGAATTATGAGGGTGCAAATATGAACAAGTAGTATACCGTTGGGGGTAACATCCCCCAACACACACCACTGCTTCTTGAAACTTCTGGATTGTTTGTCGTGTTCCAAAGGTTACGACATTATCAGTGAACATGTTTGAACGTTTTTGCGCTTTGTATGAATAGAGTGTCTGAATCAGACTACGGAAAGTGCAGAATCTCTTAAGAGCCAACAAAAATGAGTTCGTTGATAGTCAGGTAATGACTTCCAAATGCGCACTATCGTCACGGCTCAGGTAAACAAGGCACTGTAAGCTTTGGTTTGGGCATTAGAAATAACCGTGAAATACGATGATTTTGTGGACCTGTGGGGATCAAATACAAATTAGCTTGCTCCTGGTAACAAGGAATGGACCCATAAGTGCATAAAAATCGAACAGCATTTAAGTTTCGAAAGTACGTTGCATTATTGGCCACGATAAAACAAGGTATACACAATTAAAACGCCATTTGGTGATTGACAGCGCTTCAGCACGCCATCTTGAAGAGTTCTTAAATGGGCGTGCCGAAGGGCCGTCAATCACCAAATTATTGTGTATACCTTGTTTCATTCTCACCAAGAAAGCTATGTACTTTCGAAACTTAAATACTGTGTGATTTTTATGCACGTGTGGGTCCATCTTTGTTACCAGGAGCAAGCAGATTTGTATTTGATCGCGCCTAATCGTACCGTTTAAATTCTCACAAATCTCTTTGTCTTGATGTCACGTTGCTCGTTTAATAACTGAGGCTCCATACTAACTTCGTGTAGGCTGAGCTTACTTAGAATGTGATACCTTAGTAGTATATTCATTTACTTCTAATCATCGACTATGCAGAGCATTTTCACCACTCAAGAGTCTCTGGTACAATTCTGAATTTCTGCTCTGCCAATCCTGTTTCGTATTACCTAACAAGGGCGTATTCTCTCAACCGAAACTGAAAAATGCATCGACCACTTCTGGAAAATACAGTGGTGTTTTCGGAATCCGTTTAAGTGCCTACGCAAACGAGGTGGTACACTTCACCGAAGTTACTATCGACCGCCTTTAAAAGCTCACTGATAGGTCACATTGTGGTAATGTTGTTTTTGCATGGGCAAAACGAGCGGTTGAGGAGTTTTCCTTCAAACGGGTGTGTATAAGCATTATCACCCAACGAGATTCTTCTCCTTAAATTGTTTCGTATTTTCCTTCTTTTTCCCGGAGCAACCACCTTTTGCAGACGAGAGAGAGAGAGAGAGAGAAATTGGATTGGTGAAAGATCAAACGAACGAATGCATCTCAGCCAGTTTCGCCAGACAAATATATACTCGCGTCGTTTGCCTCAGTCCGTCCAGGCAGGACAAGACAATCCCGTTAAGTTTTTCTATTACACGAAATAATGATGCCTTTTTTCAGAGAGTATTTTATAGTCCTTTAAACTTAAAGAATGTTCTCGACTAGAGGACTGTTCGAAACCGAACATCTTGTCGATGGATAAAAGTATAGACCCCGATATAACGAATCTATGAATGATGAATTTATCCCTAAAGAAGAGTTTTTTTTAAGTGTAGACTCCCTATATAACGAAACTCTGAATAATGAATTTATCCCTATAAAGAACAATTTTTAACTATTTGTTCACCACTTTCTGTTCATATGGCTAAAATCGCTCTACATAAAGACCAGTTCTGTAAAAGGTGTTTTATATGTACAGTCCTGTATATAAAGAAGACCTCTGTCAGAACAGTAGTCCTTGTAAGAACAGTTCCGTAAGAACAGTAATTTTTATATAAAGAAAAGTTCTTTACTTACGGAACGGTTCGGCAAAAGGACACTCTCACATATGCATAATCACATACTAAAAAACACTGACAGTGAATTGCCCTGCGATTACTGTATCAACGAAAAAATCAATGAATTTGTCAATGACGACAAAGCCAAACCCGCGGCACAACCAAAAATCGAATCTTTTTTCGCAACATTATAAAAAAATGTTGTGTTCCTCACAATACAATCCACAGGTTTGTTTATTTAGTTTCATGTTTAGTGAAGTATTTTTATATATTGGAAACGGAATTTTTATTACTTCGCACGTATTTCTGCATAAAGAGGCCTTCTGCTTTAAGAACTTCTGGGTTGGAAACAAAAAAAAAAAAAAAAACTGGCAGTTTGCTTTTGTAGTTAGGAACCAAATTGGTTGTTTGGCGACTGCCTGGTTATTGGTGAGGAGGAAGGGGGAGCACTTTGTGGTAAATGGGTCAAAACAGGGCATGTGCCAAAACGTTGAGGGACGACTGGTAAAAAGAGTGGTTATTGTTCGTATTGCCTAGGACCTCGAAAAGAAAATAGTTCCAGAAGTTGTATTTATTTCCTTTTATATGTGTAAGCGTTACTGTTGAGTAATACCAATGGTGACTAGCAGAAAATTCAGAATGGTGTAAGATCTTTTGTATAGTAAAGGAGGTTGGGCCCCCGCTTCCGGTTAAGTTGGTTGGTGACTTTTGAACATTTTGCAATGAAGACGGGTAGCGATCACCAAAATTCACATGGAGGTCAAATAAAGCCGATGGATGCACCACAAAATGAGTTAAAGCACAACATTTTACGGGAACTCTGCTCCGTTTTCAAGCTTAAGCAAGAAAACACTCAGGAAAATTACGTTAATTCAAAAATAAAACAGATGTACAAGAGCATCACGCACCTAAATTTACCATGGGGGGGGGATTGAGGCTTAATGCGCGTCGATAGCTAGGTTATTAGCGCCAACCTCAGTCACAGTGCATTGGTCCGGGTTGCCACTGCACCACACATTACAGAGATTTTATTAAACAAACCCCGAGTCTAGATCTTGTCATAGATCTGTAGCTCCTTCAAAAATTGAAAAAAAAAACGGACAGGAGGACAGACTTAACGTCCAATTGACACGCAATGTCTCGCGGAAGATGGAAACGGCGACGAACACCATCAAGATGGTGACAATCAGCAAGCAAGTGCCGGACCGGAAGGGGGCCGTCAACACCAATCCCTTTCGGGGGGAAAACCCCCCCCCCCCCAAAAGAAAGCAGTGAGTAATTCGGGTGTGTCCAATGCGTAAACGGACCAATACCACCTCCTCACAGCGACTGCGGCCACAAGCCGAAATTACCAATCACTAATACATCGAATATTAAAGGCAAAAAAAGGCACACAAAAAAATCAAGCTTAAAGAAATGAGCGACCTTATGAGGGAATGTAGATGATGTGAAAACGATGAACATGCTAAAAACTGAAGTTGAGCCATTTTCGTATTTTTAAATATGGTGACGTACTCATTTATAGCTAGTTGTTTGAGAAGATATGATTATTTACTGGAGGATGGATGGTTTGAACACGAAGCTTTTCCAGATTAAATCTATAGATCCTGTTTTTCATGTAAAACTATGATGGACTTTTCGACTTCCTGTTTATAGCGAGTGTGTAAAAAATTAGGCACTAGTAAACTGAATTTATCACCCGAATTAACATTTATGGGATCTTGGGGTATTTTCAATTTATTTATACTTTGGTTCAGTTTGTTCCATACAGGTGATGTCCGACTGTCGGGTACCAGGTAGGGAATTAGCGAACTTAATTTTTTTACTGATTTTACTGAGGATTTGTCCCGCGAGATTTTGACTTAGTTGTTTTTTTTTTTTGTTTTTTTCTTCTTTTTTTTGACAGATGGCAACAGTTGTACGTGTTAAATTTTGCATTTAATGTGTCCTTCATTAGCTAAGGTTGTATTTTTACGCATGACAGCAGAGGAATTTCTCTGAACTGCCGCAGCTCATTTTCTTGTAAACCCGCTGGGTTCATTTGATCCGACTTTGAAAAATTTGTACGTTGGCAATCAATTATTTTACAGACCTGCAAAAAATGGAAATGAATAGACACTTCATGTTGTAAATATTGATTTTAGGAAAGTCCTAAGATTTGTGCACTTCATGGCTTTCCTAAGATCAATCTTAACAATAGGGTATTTCCGTATATTTAATTTTAATTGGCGGAGCGGAGCGAGCGGAGCGGAGCTTATAACGGACATCGAACTGCAAAATGTTGGTTGGTTGGTTGGTTGGTTTCACTTTTTTAGTGTGGGTGGAGCCCAAACCAAAGGACAGATTGCTATGAAATGTGCCACATTGCTAGATAGGCCCAAAAGTAATGCTGCTCTCGAATTTGACGTAAATTGATCAATTATAATCGACGAAATTACAATTTTTCGAATTTATCGATATAACACTCGCTATTGTAAATTTGGAATCCTGACTAGTTAAGGAATTCCGACGAAGCATACACTGTACTGCTGGTAATCAAGTGACCTTTAAAAAAAAACGACAAGAATAAATCATCGTAGCTTCCTTACAGCTAACAATCTTTTTTACATAACTCAACGAAATAATAACATTTGATTATAGCACTTTAACCACTAGAGGAAGGCAAGCATAAGGAAAAAAACACCAGAAGGATTCGTTAACGACTCACATTCGTTTCATGTAAAAAAGAATACTTGCTTCAGCCAACATGGCAACCAAAGAGGCGTTGACACTATCAACGGGAATCTCAAATGTGAAAATCAAATCGCCGCTGCAGGAGGAAACCGCTCACGTAAAACAACTCTCTCATCAGACTACGTGTTTATATTACAACACGCAACAATAATTTGGTTTCGTATAATAATTTTAAGAATCCTGGATTGCTATGGAAACTGCATTCGCCATCGCGTGTTGCAAGAATGAATAAGCCTAACCTCGGACGCAATTGGCCTAATTCCTCTACATGTTGTCCGCTTACAAAACTAAAACGGAGATAACAATTAGGCTTTAGAATTATTTAAATGCTATCTTCAGACCAAAGCTAACAGGCCGTCTGACCTACAATTCTGATAATTCCAAATAAATAAAAAAAACTAGCGTTCGCCGTTGCAGTACGTGCCAGAGGTGTGCGCTTCAACATTGTCGCAAGAGGCGGCGTAGGAAGCCGCAGATATTTTGAATCTTTTGATTATTGTGAAGTACTAGAGTTACTGACGATTGTTTAGCTTGAGTTAAATGTTTTATTGTTAATGTTTTAAATCTAAGAAAGGTACTCTGCAATAAATATAAACAATATAAGCATCATTGACGGTGGCACGTTCTTTGCCAGCTTAACCACGGCGGCTAACGTGGTATTTTACTACGGCGGCGATGGTGTAAAGAAGCTGCAAATAACAAAACGGAACCTAAATGTGGGAGCAAACGAAAGCATCTTAAAATTTATATGAAACGTAGCCTACCTAAAATGAAAAAAAGCTAAAATGTCAAAAACACCAGCAAAGAACTTCAGCTCAAATGCGGCCGAATGAATATTGCCCTCAACTTTTTGAGGACTGCTAGCAAGGATTGCAAAGCATTTTAATGAGAGTAGATACAATCTCCGCTCCGCCTACAATAGGCCCAAAGCTTGTTTCCTAGTATTTTTTGCCTCTATATATTCTTTCTCCCATTGTAACACTTTGGAACTTCCGAGTTTTGCTGTGGGTGCTTAGTAATACCCTACTCAGATCACGAACTCTCCCGCAGTTTCAATTACAAACGGTTAATTTTGTTAAAAGGATTACCGGAAACAATTACGAAAGCGATAAAATGCCTTAAAAGAATGCGCATCGTCTTTCGCAATTCTACTCAGTTTTAACACCTTTCCTTTTCTTCTTTCTTCTTTCGCGTTGACCTTTCGCTTTAAGCGTCTTCAAAAGCGTTTATTATTCAAGGAGCAACAACGGCTTTATAGTGCACCCAATCCGGACATTTTGCAGAGGAGTTTACGCCTATTCCTATGGCGTGGATTGTGCGCAGACTGTAAACGACGGTGACGGAAAAGACAATGACTACCAACAACCGCTTTCATAAACGTATTGTACGGCATTTCTTTTATTCTTTGTTTCTTTTTCCTTCCTTCTTTCGCTTTATTTATCTTTATATACCAAGTAGAGTTCTTAACTTCTGCGAGCATGGAGTTGGTCTTTGGCCCACCCCCGGATGGCCTTCAGAGATTTGGGTCATTCCCATAAGCTTTGAGGCAATCTGCGGTTAAATTTTGACAACCTTTGAAAACGGTACCGTTCGGCGTATACTTTACACAGGCACGAACCCAATTCTAATTCTGAAAAGCTACCAAAGTAGTAGCGAGAGAGAGCGAGGGGAAAAAAATGAGAAGTTGCTGGAGGAGGACGTTATGTACGCGGTCGGAACTACTTTGCCACAACGTGGTTCCAAATCGGTGGGGATTACTGCGTAGCCCTTTGCCGAGTCTCGAGCTTCTGAGAAATGGGTGCGTGTTTTTTTTTCTTCTTTTTTCTGACCCGTTCTATTCCAGGAGGTGCTTGTATGGACCGTGGCCAATGGGTCTCAGGAGATTCGAGACCTCGGCCACGTGCTTCAGCTGTCTTGATCCAAAAACCGACGACACGTTCATGGCTTTAAAGCCAACCTTACCTAAGTCCAGTGAGTGACCGTATCCACTGCGTTTAACATTCTCCTGCCAAAACAGGAGAGGTTAAAATGTGCACATTGTGCCGCCCATAAAGTGCTAGTCCTTTTGTAAATTCTTTGTCACAAACACGTTTTAAAGTTCCTATAAAATGTCTTTCCAGACCTTTTTTTTTTCGTTGAAGGGTGTGTTTGCTTATGAAATTTGGTGATATGAAAGTTGGTCCTACCTACGACGCTTATAAGTAAAATTAAACACGCTTATAAATGCACATGCTCAATTCTCTAAAATTAATACAAAGTACTTTAGAAATGAGCCAGAAATGAAAATCATACACCGGAAATAAACGTAGCGTAAACCATCTTTGCGGAAAGGTAGGTACTAACCCTCGAATTCTCAAACAGATTCGTCAAAATACATAAAATTGCATAAAACGGTATCACTGACTCATCAACAGTCCAACGCACGTGTACTAAAACATTAACAGGTTTATCAAATTTACCGTACATTGATCGACTAAAATGCTGTAGGATTGGAATATCTTGAATTACGAAGACTAAGGGCAGACTTAAGTCTAACTTATTTAATCCTACGTGGTCACTTGGGTGTGGATTCAAGTCAATTTTTTTTTTTTTTTAGTTCCGTTTCGGTGAATCGGACGACAGGGCACTCCTGGAAACTGGTGGCAGCTAGTTTCAAGACAAATACCACGAAATATTTTTTTTAGCAGTAGAGTTGTGAATTGCTGTGATTGACTCTTCCCTGTTTTAAAAGTCATTTAAAAATGTGTGTCTAAAAAATTGTCTTCTTAGAATTTTCCATAATTTTTATCTGAATTCGTATACGACGACGCACTATTTTGTGAATCTTTTTAATGTTTTGGATTGGAAAGTATTTACGCAGTTACTAAACATTCGGAAAATACAAACCACATTGTAGATGTCAGTGGCACTACAGTTGTTTATCGTGAACCAATAG
This sequence comes from Lithobius niger, assembly GCA_023313725.1. Classification (NCBI taxonomy): domain Eukaryota; kingdom Metazoa; phylum Arthropoda; class Chilopoda; order Lithobiomorpha; family Lithobiidae; genus Lithobius; species Lithobius niger. Next base: position 51,853 of record JAHWFP010084626.1, read on the forward strand.
ATAAAATTCGGATTCAGTTAGAAGCATACACTATCACAGTAAATCGGAAAAGGGTTATGAACACAATTAGGAATTTTAGTAATATGGAAAAATGGCATGAATTCTATAAAAATTTACCAGCAAACATTCAATGAGATCAGTGGCCAATTTGTCAACATTC
>JAHWFP010084627.1:0-14683 GCA_023313725.1 Lithobius niger
TCTGTGCACTGGGAAGCGAACTCTGAGCACTGGGCAGCACACCTTGAGCACCGGGCAGCACGATCCCCTGTTTATGACAGACTCCCACATGTTCCTGCCGTGGCACCACTTCATGAGATGACATCACACAATTTTTCACACACACACAGCTTCCACAGCCACTTCTGCACGCTGCTCACGCAGATGAACACCCAAGCGGTGCGGATCACAGTATGCCGCGCAGGATGCGCAGTACAGGCTCGCGCAGACGCGCCGGAAATGACCACGCATTCCACACCTTAGGCATTCCGGCGCGCGATCCGCCACGACAATCAATGAAGGCATACCTCGCACAACACACACGTTCGGCACATCCTCTATGGTCCTAAATGGCTTAAGCCGGAAAGTGACTAAACGCACAGTAGAGTCACACACGTCTTCACCCCTGACAACTACACGCTCAAACCCGTGGGTCTGCAGTGTGCCAGTGTGTGTGTGTTTCTTCTTCGCAGCAGGTGTGGCCAAGGTGACCTCAAAGGCATTCCCAGGACGAAGAGGGCCGAAAGCCTCCACTTCTCTTCTACCAACAACATCCTCCACATGCAGGAGCACTTGGGAAACTGGGTATGGCCTACCCTTCTCCCCACACAGGAGAATGAGGGATTTAGTCAGGTCCGCAGATAGTAAGCCCCCACCATACATTTTCGTCAAGCCGAGAAGCTGTCGGCTATCTTGACGACCATTCTCGGAATTACTCTTCAACACTACTCCTGGATTCAAGTGCATAACTGATCGTCCCTTCCCCTTAACTGCTGTAGAAAACATTTTACCGACAACTTGAACCACTTCTCTTCGCTCACTCTCCTTTGAATCCTCCTGACTCTGCTGAGCTGCCGAATCATTCACAAGGTGACAGCCATCTTCATGGCGTCGATCTTCATTGACTACACTGGAATGCGATCGTAAACCATATTTCTCCACTAGTTCTCTCGATATCCCTCGCCTCTCTGCCTCATCTTCAAAAACATCTTCATCTTCAAAAACATCTTCAAAAACTGAATCATCGACCAACCCAGTGTTAATCTCTGACGAAGTAAGAACCTTGGCCAAACACAACTCCCTCAGCAAGGCATCAACGTCATCCGCCATGTTAACCACCGCAGTCAAACAAACAAACAAAATAAAACAAAGAGGAACCCCTTTCAATAATAGAGGGTCAACCATTGGCAGGCATCTCCTTTCAGAAACCAGTGCCTATAGCTTGGCTGAAGGTAGCTGTAAACCCCAAGAGGACCAACCAAGCCGCCGCCTTGTTAAGGGCATGGGTATCCGGGCACCCGAAAAACGGGCACCTTGATGCCTTACAACCCCAAAAACCCTAGGTTTGTCAAAGCCTAAAATCCAGTTTTCTGAGGTTTAATATTGGGTTGAAATCAAGCGTTTTAGTTCAAAGCAAGACCCAGGTGGGCACTCGCCACTCAGCTACTCTGTGTGGCCCCAAGTTGATGGTGATGGCCCTAATTCACCACTGCTATAGCAACCAATGTAGATGTTTGTTTACTTCCTCTACCCGTAACGGCTGCGTCTGGCTTAACTTTAATATTTGTTTACTGAAGTTGATTACTGTAACTTTCTTCAACTCCGCTATTTCCCTCCCCCCTTCCCCGTAGCAAGGGATCAGAACAAGAATTTAGTTTTGACTGTAAGATGTTGCACCAAGATTCGGTCAAGATTGGCCAACCAGCCCCTAGATGACTTATATGCTTCCTGAGATAGACTAGGACAGTATCGCCAGATGTCCCTACCCCAACCACGCCATCATCTAAAAAAAATCGCACACTCCCAATACGAGTGCTGATAATTGCGCCCTCTATGAACACCGGGAACAAAATGGAGCTCATTGAGCCTCCCCGCTTGACTACCATAGGTTTTACCCAGCAAACTTACGTGACCTACAAATATCGCCAGTCAACCCACAACAAGCAAATACCTTGCACCCCCAGTGCATGAAGGTTAATAAGAAGGGTAACTGTGGCACTGCATCGTAAGCCCCTTCTATAAATTTCAAACCCATGCTCCAAATTCAAATGCCACTCTCCATGCTCCAAAGCCAAACCTAACATACTGCTGTTTCAAGGCTATCAGTTGACTTAAGTTGATAAGCTTTATGAATTAGGAATAATACATATAATAGAATCTTTGTAATAATATCGGAGGCCGGCTAAAAGGAAAACCTAAAGGAAAGCCTTAAAGGAAAACCACTTCTCCCCTCCTCATGACCGCATTGAAAATGCACTCTCCCACTCTACCTGCAGCCAAAAAGGAGCCAGGCATGAGTGGTCGATCAATCTGACAAGTCGTCGGGAAAATGTCCCAGGAAAATGTCCCGGGAAATGTGACTGGCCCCGTGCATAACACGGACTACCTCTAGTAATAATATAAGATTTGCTGAGAGAATTTAAGAAATTTCCAAACAAGTATGCAAGAAGTTAATAAATGTTACTAGTTTACTTCAGATGCGTAATATTAGCAATTTAGCGAAGTGAGACTTGTGAACTCTCATTCCATCTCTTTCAAAACCGTAGTACCCGGAAAAACTTGGGTGTAAGAAACGTCAAACTCAAAAACCCGGGCTTGGCATTAAGTCTGGGTTAAGACACAATAATACTGAAGATAGACTCAAATAGCATCACCCACCTCATCTGCCAAAAAAAAAGAAACCACAAGCCCGATGCCTGTGCTGATGAGTAATCTCTCTATGAACAACAGGAACAAAATGTGACTCAGTGAGTGTCCCTGTTGGTGTCTCTGCTCTACTACCAAAGTACTTACCCGACATCCTTATGAACACATACAAAGATAGCCAGCTAACCACAACAAACAAAGACTGTGCAACTCTAGTGCATAAAGGTCAAGAAGTGTGAGTGGCACTGCATCACAAGCCCCTTCACAATATCACCTTCCCATGCTCCAAAGCCAAGCGCACTGCTGCTCAAGGCTATCAGCCACCTCGAGAGCAGTCTGCCTGCAACCAAAGAAAGATCCAGGAGGTAAGACTTGCATGAGACAGGACGATGGAGGAGAATCAGAAAAAGGAATCCCTCCTAACCTGAAGCACCTTCCTCTGTCAATGCTAGTGTCACCTCTCACAGCTGTTGCATTTCATAGTGTGGATCAAACTCTTCCACTGTACTATACCTCCTGTCTAGGGAAGTCCATGAGTGCTTTCGAAAATTGACTCCAATTGAGTTACTCAGGTTTCTCTTGGATCATGTAGTAACTCAAAATCACCCGTAGTGCTCCTGATCAAGCATTAGTAAACACGATCACTTCACTCCTAGGAAGTTATTACAAGTGGTCGTAAGATTTTGAGTTACTCCGGGCAGTTGGGTCAATTTTCGAAGGCACCCCATGTTCTCTTGTTCACTCACACAAACGGCAGGTCCTCATAAAAGAAACCATTCAAAAGTAGTTGAGTCCGTCTCCAAGGGCTGAAAAAATTCAAGCTTTTTTCCCCAAGGCCTCACAACACCAAAATCCCTAGAACTGGTTCTTGCTTCTTATATACCCACCAACACAATGCCAATAACATGCAACCAGAATTCAATCCTGTTCAAAACTGAAGCCACTTCTCATGCTTAGCATCCCCAAAAAATCGAATGCCTCCCGTTATCCAATTGTTAGAAATCGATAAAATCGATGACCAGCAAGCTTTGCCAGCAAAGAGCACCAGATTACAAGATGTAATCCACCTGACTGGTTCCCTCGGTTTCTCATTCTCAGGCAAAGTAGTAGTGGCCCACTCAATTTTGCCATGAATTGCACAACACCAGCAATCAAGGTTCCACTGTACACGTCAACAATTCTGCTATACACCCACCTCCTTCCCATCTGATTAGGTAAAATGTGCTGTTACTGCGGACTAAACCTGCAAGCTCACCACCAACTGCAAGAAAACAGTTAAGTGGTATTTTCTTCACTGGTTGCTGCCAGGGCTGCCTAGAGGTCTGATGGGGCTTTTGTTCTAAATTTTCCGTGGGCCCCGCCTCCACTTTTCTGTGGAATTAGTAAGTTTAGGGCTCGTGGACAAGTATTTCCTCTCTTTATGTTTTTGCTTTTTGTGGCCTTTTCAGTTAGTAGCTCCAAGGGGTACAGACTGGTCAGTAGGGCTCCTTGCAGGACTCTCCATAAGCCAAGGCCTGTGTGCAACTGAACATACTGAACGCTCTTTTTGCAGTTTTAATTTTTCACCTGGGCCTCCTTGCAGCACGGGCCTAGGGACAGAAGCCACACTTGCTCCACCCTCTGGTCTGCCCTGGTTGCTGCCTACTTGAACCTTGAACAACTGGCCAAAGTACGGCGTCACCCAGCAAAGGTCAAACAAGACATGACTGTAGTTCAGTCCCGCCTATTACGAGAAGATCAGCATGGCTAGCATCAAATTGGCCGACTCAAGTCAAGCAATAACTTGCTCCAACACAATACTGAGTGTGCTAACCTGCCGTGTCACAAGTGACGACACGACCCCATCCCCCATAAAACCAAAACGCCCTAGAAGCAATGCCATCACAACCACCACAGCCTAAAAACTAACAGCACCAGGCTGATTCAAACTCAGCTGAATCCAGTAACTCCCCAACCCCATTAGCAGATCCCTAACAGTGCTTTCACCCTCACCCCGGTTATGCATCTAATTCTTTAGCCTCATCAACCTCACCTAGTCTTGATTTGGTCACACAGAAAGGAGTGGGGTCACGAGACAAAGTTTTGAGCATCTACATCATCAGGCGCCCTTCTGGAATGCAAGAAGACCCACAACTGCTTAATTGCCATATTAAACCAAAAACGCCTACAAACCTCCAAGAAATCATTCCCGTAGCCAATGAAACCCAGGTAGCTGGCCTATAACTGCTCACCTTATTATCAACTCACCTCAACCAGGATAAAAATCAAAGGATCCACCCGGCATAGCGACCAAAGGGCGAGCTGCTTCTTAGGCCCAGATCCGCAGGGTTTCTTCCCTTTAATTGACTTTATTTTAGATGTCAAGGTGCCAAAATTTGGCATTACACCACACAAAATGGTTTACGAAAAAAATAAATGTAATTGGGGGATCGGATTTGATAACACTTGATAACGGTTGATGATATCACTTTAAGTATCTATATATTAAAATATCGATATGACATCAAAGAAATTGATGTCAGTAGAAGTACAAACAAGTAACAGTTAATAATTTATATATTAAAAAAAAACAGCACAGCTGTGGTAGCTTGTAGCCTTCGAATATCGAGTAGCAATATCAAGAAACAATGTTCTAATGGTGCAAAGCCATATGTTCAAACGCCGTATTAAATTTCATTTCAACTTCGCAATTCGCATACATATCAATTGACATGAATAAAAGGTTTTAGAGGGGAGAAACAAAAAAACAGGTACCGTGGAGAATGTAGTACCTGCTGCCATTATTGTTCGCATTCCCTATTTTGCCATCTTCTACTTGTGCACCCAGTTTAGTCCTTTCAAGATTCCCTCGACCCTCGCTCTCACGCCTCTACCTAAACGGTGTATTTTCCGTTGGTAATTGCCTGGAATTACTGGCACCAAAAGCGCTGGCAAGTTACAACAAAAATTCGACGTGAGGCTGCCTGGGAGCTCATCCCCACTTGTGTCATTTGGCTTCGTATTTTTCATTGGAGTGATACAACCAGAGAGTTTGGATTAAACGTAGCCTATCAGGGTGGGCCCACTTAACTATTAGGGCACGTTTAGCAACGTTTCGCCTTTGCATTCTTGCAGCTAGAATTTAGTCGCGGTGGCAAATGTGTCGTTGCCATGGTAACAACGCTACCTGGATTAGCTAAATATGAGATCATTTGAGTGAATGCTTGCAATCGGATAGTCCGTTACAATAAGATAAAGAATTCCTCCTGACGAAACAATTTTCCAGTCGCTTCTGAAATCACATTATTGAACGTTTTCGTTGCGAGCCGGCAGAGCTAAAGCCGCGGCCATGTTGGAAATTCCGATGATTTCTAGCTTCTAGCTGCGAGAATACAAATGCGAGTCTTTGCATAAATGAGCCCTTACACTTTACTGCGAGAAACCGTGCGAGAATTTGGCAGCAGCTTCAAAAGCGTCTGACATCTCTGCTCCCATTTCGCGTCATTTTACTGATTCTTGCATCTCACTGGCTTTTGATTTTGCTGATAAATCGACACAAAATTGGACTAACAAACGAACGAGTACTCATCATCCAACATAAGTCGGACCGCTCCAATTGTTTAAATTGTTTTAAAGTGCATTAAAACACTAAGGCACTAAGTGCATTAAGGCTACACGCCGGTTCACGGTCTGACTGGTTCCCCCACCCTGGTTCTCTCTTCTTTTTTCGCTCCCTGAGCGTCCATCTCAAGTAGTCCCATGTGATCTGGTGTTATGGGATTTGTACATGGGTGTTTAGGAGGTTGGGAGTGATGTTTCGGCTTTTGGTTTAGGAGAGTAAGTTAGGTTAAGTTAGGTTAAATCCTAGTTAAGTGAGCAGATGGTATGTAGACCTCCTTAGGCTCAATAAAAGAAGTGAAGTGCATTAACCTACCAGTACACTTGACAATGCGACTGAAAATCTCAACGTTTGTTATCAAGCGGAGAGCACCGCCTCAATCAACAACACCAGTAACTCCATTGCATTCCATTCCATCAATTCCATTTTGCCCGGGAGTGGATGCATGCGGAGTGAGGGTATGGACTGGAAGTGGTTGGATATTTATTGTTTTTCTGCATGTTGTAGGTAATTTTAGTGCAGAAGATTGGGTCTCCTGGGTCAGAAAATTACCAAGACCATTAATAATCTGTGGAGACTTCAATGCACGTCATTATCACTGGGGAAGAGTGCGTTGCGATAAAAACGGTCGCATAATAGCTTCGACATTGGATACCCTGGTCCTCACTGTACTTCAGGATGGCACACCAACCTTCATTCGGAAATCAGGTGATGTCATACAAAAATCTATATTGGATCTTTTTTTTTTGTTATCTGATGAACTCCTGACTCTCTTTGCTTTTCAAGTATCACATGACCTGCGAGGCAGTGATCATTGTCCGATCATATTGTATCCAGTAAGGTCATATAAAAGGGGAATGAGGTCTGCCGGCATCACAAGAATAGAGCAACCAAAAATTGAGCACGGCTCATTTGTAGGGTGGCTCAATAAGTGGCATAGAGAAGCAAAGTCTAGTCGATCTAAACCTAAATTAAACAAACCAAATTGGTGGACACACAAATGCACAATTGCTGTGAGGTATTGACGTCGTGCGTTTCAGCAGTGGAAACGGCACCGATCAATAGAGCGATGGTTAGTTTATCTTGGTATTGCACAGGAGTCCAAGTATATTCTGCGTACAGTGAAGTTATCCTTTGGTCCACGTCTTTGTGCACGTATTGGGAAGGGAATTTCATTATCTCAGGTTTGGCGTCTTATCCGGCCGCAAGATGATAAGCCAAAAATATCTTGGGTATTTGATCATAGAGGTGATGTGGTACGGGGTTCGCAGATGGCTAATGCATTTAATAAACGGTTTTCGGAGGTATATGAACTTACTTTGGGCCAGGCGCCAGATTGGACCAATCAAGTTTGGTCAGAAGGGACTGAGTTACCACTAACGATAGATGAGCTAAATGCTGCATTGGTGTGTTGCAATTCTAATAGTGCAATGGGGATAGACAACAGAGAATTAAAGGCTTTACGTGAGGAAGTCGAAATAGAGCTTTTATCGCAGTTCCAAAATGTTTTTGAGGGCGTAGTGTACCTCCATCCTAGCAGTTTGCGATTCTAACGATTGGGCTTTGGAGCACTCAGGAAAGTTGGCTGCAAAGCAGTTTGGGTATCGTGATCATCACAGTGCCCAGGACGCTATTTTGAGAGGCATGGGCTCAAGGACATGTTGTCTTGGCTGTATTCTTGGATATCCGAGCAGCGTATGATACGGTAATGTCTGACTGGGTCTATTACTCGTTGTGTCGATTGGGAGTCAACACGACATCATTTTAGAATTGGGTGAGACAGTGAACATTGCAGTGTTTGCAGATGACATGGCAGTTTGGCTCATAGGAGATGATGTTACTAATCTAGTATGGCTTATGGAACGAGTTATAAAAAGGGCAGTGGTTCTGCTAGGTAATAGAGGCCTGGCGTTGGCGGTGCAGAAGACGGAATTAGTAGTCTTCACCAGGCAGGATATTCTGCCGGTGACTCTTAGTATAGGAACAGTCAATATACAAGCAGTTCCCCAAGTTCGGTATCTTGGGATGATCTTGGACGCTCAATTGAATTGGATAAAAGACGTTGCGTTGATCAAGCAGACTGTCGCCAGTCGTAAGAAAGCACTTAAAGTTCTTGCGAGTGGCAAACATACAAGAACGAGAGCAGTAATGCATTCCTTTTTTAAGTCTTACGTTAGATCGTGTATGGACTTTCATTTGCCTTTTCCAGCACAGTCTCGGACATTGTTAAGGGATTTGCAAGTAGTAGTTAATGACTGCTTACGGCTTATTCTGTGTTATCTGCCATCAACTCCTATTTCGGTACGTCAGGGGTACTCCAAAATGGAAAACCCAGTGATGGTTCCATGTGTTCCCAGGGATTTGTATCCAGTGATCAGTGTGTGGGTAAAGAGTAAATGGCAAGAGGAGTGGGATAGGAGTGCAATGGGGAGATTGTTGTACGGGATACACTCCAAAATAGGTGTGTCACAAGAAATTGCTTGTCTCCCGCTACATGAGGCAGCGACTATTTCTAGATTGCGAATAGGACATACTAGGCTAAAGGGTCATGCATTTCGACTAGGCTGGGCACTGACACCGCGGTGTGACTGCGGAGCAGTTGAAACAGTTCAGCACTTTGTTTTGGAGTGCCCGCTCTATGACACTCACCAGCAGGCCATTCATGGGTAATTTGGATTTGGTAACAATATGGGGAGCGCTCTGAGCGTTCAGTTAGACTCTGTGGTGAGTAGGAGACGTTGGAAGGCGATTGTGGCTTTTTGTCAGGCAACGAGAAGGGATGTATCAAGGTCGAGTGGAACGATAGTATTAGGAAAAGTTGGTCATTCCCGAGCTCATCTTTTTTCCGCCAAATGACGTCACTGGAGCTTCCGACTTTATGCGTACTTTTGTGCTCATGTGCGTGAGATTTTTACGAATTCATTGATTTGTGTTGCGCAATGTATTACGTCTACCTACCATGATGCTAAACGGTATTGTTTTTCTGGGGCCTTTTAAGATATTTACGTCGTTTCTCAAACGGTGGATTAAGAAACAAGTGTTTCCCAGCAGGCTTTAGCCAACAACATTACTGATACGGATGATTAAAATTCCAGCTGAACCATTGTTTAATCAACAGGTGACCTTAACAATCACAGCTTTTATTTTTTTTTCTGTATTACTGCCACATCTATCACAAAAGTCCTCTCATCGTCGTGGGGTAGTTTGGTATTCGTGCTGAGTTCGTGCTCCCTAAAATCAAACAACCTCCTGAACTTCTCTACCATACTGGCCTAAAGAATGGAGGGGGGAGGGGGGCGATCGGAGGAGCCATACAAATCCTTGAAATAACTTTTTATTCGCTATTTTCTAACTTTTTTATGAAGCCATAGATTACATACAGTAAGAAAAATAATTGTACAGTAAAATGAAGTGGTCATACGTTTTTCAGCAGGGGGGGATAAGGCGGGGGGGGGACCTAAAATTTACCCCTTCCCAGAGAAAATATTGATTTATGACACTGAACGACGTTGCCAATTGCAAAAAAACTGGGGGAGGGGGGTATTTGATGGACAGGTAGAACTGACAAAAGTTAAAAGAAAGAGGTAAAATACTAATGAATGGTATTGTCGAGTGGGGGGGGGGGGTAGAAACAACCGAAAAGACGACCTTTTGGACTTTGGGGGAGCTAGTAAATGTGTAACGTCCGGCAAAAAATAAAAAATAATCTAGCTGTCAGACTAATTTGCAACCAATTCGCCCCCGTCTCCCTCGGGGAGAAAATACTTATGTCAAGCCCTAGCATACACTACGTTTAAAGGGGCTTGGAAAAGAAATTGTGTTTGTAGTAAAAATCGTGTGTTGAATTAACGAGATTAAATAATAATAATCGTTTGGCTTCGCAGCGCTTGCACTTATGTAAACAACACAACCAGGATAGGAGTTATATGAAGACGAATTAACAACTTTATTAGGAAACCAAATAATAAAAGAACATAATGCAATGCAGCAATGCGTTGATCAAACAAGTCGCTGAAATAACCAAGCACTTAATGGCTAAAACAGCGGCCAGTTACGTACTCAAAATTCCGGTTGGTGGTGGTCGTCTGTTGGGACTGGTACCGAAGCGGTGTTTGCTGTATAACAATTGCCAACAAACCCGTAGGCCTACAGCTTGAACTGAATTGTCCTCGTAAATAATAAACAACCGTAAGCATCGAAAAATAGCTGGCGTAGACGTTGAGACCAAAGAAGAACAATTGAGACGGTTCACGCTATGTCAGCCGCCGGGATCGTGCATAAAAGCTGTACTTGCTCGTTACCATGGTTACCAGTTTGAGCTAGCGCTGGCCACCCGGCGTCTAGTGCTCGTTTTCAGTTATATTGTCGATTGGAATTCGGTTGCTTAATACACACGAACACACTTTTTACGTTCGGAGCGGGCCGACTTACGTTTTATAATAATATTAGTATTCATTAGTTTGTTAGTCCCGAGTTGCGTCGATTCATCAGATCGAAAACGGCGGCCATGTTGAATCCACAGATCACAGAAACTCGTGACGTCACGGGGCTCCTCATTGAGTGCGTGAGCGCTAGTACGCAAATATGCACGAATTATCGGAATAGACCGGTGTGGGATGTATTGTATAGGAGGTGTATAGATGTGTAGTTGTATAGATTTAAAATTATTGTAAGCGCATTGTTGTGGGCCACTGCTTAAAGGCACATAAATCCCTCCGTTCTGGCCGCTTTACTCTGCGTCACCTACGCTAAAATATAGTTCAAACGACGGCAGCGCGCATTGCTCTACGACACTAGTCATACTCATTTCGGGGCCGCTGCAACGTGACACATCGTACGACCACGACCAAGTCGCAAACTTGAGCGAAGGATTAATTATCCTTCCTCCAAGGCCGCGGCTTGCCAGCGATGTGGCGGGAGTTATATACCGCTCGGACCGAGCCGTTTAAAACAAGCCTAATAACATTCACGCGCCACTACTGACATCTGCATCGTACCCTTAGACCAGCAAATGAAAGGTAAATCAGTTTATATAAAACTATTTCCGGTAATGTATCGAGTGAAACTGTTAAAATATACCGGAGGGAGTTATGTGCCTTTAATAAAATACTGTACAATGCACCGTCACAAGCGATCAAGCACGCCATTGTTTTGGTTTGGAAGTAATGACGTCACTAACTCTCGACGATCATGAGATATTTCATAATTATTCATTAATTTCGTTAAAAACTACTCGCTAGTTGAAACGAACCTTTTTGTTGGTTTCGAAACACCAAGCGTCGTCTGATTCGAGGATTGGTTTGGGGGCAATAAATTCATCAACTAAATCTCGTTGGTGTATACTTTTTACCACGGGAAATCACTGCGCTGTAGCTCAGGCGCGTTCAACTGAGTGAACCGACCCGGTAGATAGTAGAAGGTCCCTGGAAACAACCATCAGCTAGAGGGAGCCACTGTCCGTTCTTAAATTTACCGAAGTAAGAAACGGCGTAGTCTCCATATTTCCACGTGTTGCAACTTGCAGAGAGTATCTCCGGCCTTTTGACTTTGGGTAACTTCCTATTTCCTTTAAAATTTGATTGTATTGACTGTGAGTAGGCTTGGAAACACGCGTTAATTGCCTATTGAACATTTAATATAAAAGTGATGATGTAATTAATACCGATGGTGATTTTCTTGACAATGTTACGTTTGGCTCTTTAAACTTTAGCTCGATAGTGTGCTATTGATCCTTGTCCAAGATTGAACTAACCACCTTATGGTGTGAAGGCCTTGTCAAACGAAGCAGTTTGTAACAGTCGGAACGTTTTTAACAAGGCGGTGATTCTGGTCCCGGTGACGGGATCCAGGTTTGAAAAACTGGTCAATTTGTTGAAAACTAGACGTTGATCTGGTCACACTCGCAGTGAACTTCATCTGCCTAATCACACACATGATGCCTAATTTAAGTTTCGTAATCTAATCTAACCACATCTAATCAACACTCTTTTTTAAGTTTTCCTGAAAACTGCTTTTGTGGCTGCCGGGATCCATACTCGCAGAGCGACGGTCCCGGCAATGCGTCCGCGATTCCAAGAAGATATGAAACAACCAGCTGCACGAGGCTCGGTAGGCTATCCTTGCACTCAATGCGGGCAAGGTCTGTGAAACTGAGAGTCCAATGCTATCCTGCCACTGAAAACTGTACACAAACACAAGGGAAAATAAGTAGCTATTGAGTTAGGGCCATACACCAAATCCCCCGAAAAATGTCTCACTAGGAGCAGCACTGAATTGCAATGCACGGTGTAAGTACTGTTGGTTAAAAAATAAACTGTAGGATTTTAATTTTGTTGAGGGTTTAAGCGGGGCTACCTAAAAAAAAAAAAAAAAAATGCTGTTCAAAGGAGGGGAAGGGGGATTAAAAACCATCCTCCCTCCGCTGGCAAATTCTGGAGTGGTCCCTTAGTTCGTTTCAGCCGAGTTCCTACTTTTTTTAAACTTGGATACCGTATTCCCTTATCGATTTTTTCGTGATGTGCAAAACAAAATTCGGTGCTCATTATATTAGTGTGCGGATCAACTAATGACACATGACACATTGTAACGAACTCTTCCCAATGTCTGTCGCTTTCGCAATTGCCGAACAAAAACCAATAATTGGCGACTTGAATTTTAGCCAGACTCGCCAAAAAAGCACCTAGCAAGAGACTTGACACTCAAATAGTGATATCTCGCGACCTGTATGAGAAAAAGTGAACGGTTTGTGGTGTTCTGTTCAGATTTACAAGGGTTATCCAGTAGTGTTTCTTTTCTTTAGCCATCGGTACTGTACTACTGGATTTAAGGAAAAGCATACAATTTCATAAATTGCATAAATACAACTTGTGCGAAACGTATTGATTATGTAGCGAGTGGAAATTTTAAAAGGTTGAATGTTCCTCATTTTTTAAATTTCTACTCGCTACATAGTCAACACATTTTGCACGAGTTGTTTTTATGCATTTATGAAATTGTAATTTCATAATTATGTCTACTGGGCAAGTGGCAAGTGCTAAGTCACTGGCTTAATGTTCAGAAGGGGTTGATTGCAACTGTACTGCGGTAAAACAAGTTAATTGGACTGTGTAAATCAAACGAGTTCTAGTTCTAGTCCCCTCAGCCATTGAATTTTAAGTTGTTGGACTGGCTAATGAAAATATTCGGCCTATCTTTTTGGCATTTCCTACATTAAAATGAAAACAATATAAAACTTGTTTTTAAACCATTTATTGTGAATGCAGTAAAAATACGGTAGCGGTTATTAGCCTACCCTTGAAAGTTCATTTTAACAATTCGACAGTTAACAGGAAACAAAAACGCGTAATTTCAGATACTAGCCTAGAATGCTTTACCAGTAGGCTATTTTGAAAAATTTCGACAGACTGGACACTTGTTTGTTTTCATCAGGCACTATGATTTCTAAACCTTCTACTACATCGTCTCCATTGGAATCACCTTTTGAACTTCACGCTCGTAGTTCATACTTGCCATACTTGCAGGGTTGGCATGGTATTTATCAGGGTTGGTTTTTACCAGGTTTTTACTGCCCCGGGATAAACTACTTTTTCGCAGTTATTCCCAGGTAAAGACAAAAATAGGTTTTAACGTGTAAAATATATATAATTATTATATTAACCCATAACCGCCTAGATACGAACGTACGCCTTCAACGTATAGCAGCGAAAAACTAAGTTCCAGCGCGAGCTTTGTGAGGGGTCCCCGGGGAACCCGAGCAAAGCGGGCAGTCACAGCCCAGTGGTCAGCGTCGTCGGCTCCAAACCAAGAGAATGCCGGTTCGAATCCGAGAACCGACCCAAGTACCATTATGGACTCTAAAAAAAAAGGGTCTGAAAGTTTTTTTTCAGGCGGTTATGGGTTAGTATTAAAAATTAAATAGTGTTAAAATAATTAGAAGTCTTCAATTCAAAAGATTAGATTCAAAATGTGTTTGCTGATGTAACGTTTACATAGGAAAATGAACATAATTGTGTGTTATAAGTTTTATAATTGAAATGCTGAAAATTCTCATTATTTTTTATTGACAATTTTTGTTTGAATTGCCATATGGGTTAGGCCGCGAAAAATGATTTTTTTTTTTGGCTAGATAAAAAAAAGTGACCTGCAAATGATTATTCAAGAAAAGTTGTTAAGAGAAACAAGATTTCTTGCACATACGTTATCCAGCAAGCATTAGGTTTAGTTGTAGTTTGAAATAGTTTATAAATTTACTATCATAATCTAAACAGAAAGAATCAATTTGAGATGCTAGGTTACTTAAGTTTCAAACCGAAATAAAAAATAAAAACAAAAGCCTGGATGACTTTTGGGCTTGTAAAAAATGCCCGAGAGCCAAAACATTTTCTTTCCATGGCATTATGGATTAGGACGTCACACTTTTGA
>JAHWFP010084627.1:15944-28705 GCA_023313725.1 Lithobius niger
TTAGTAAGAACTATGGTTAATAAGAACATTTTTAGTAGTCCCCTTAAAGTTCGTATTAAAGAGATTTTACTGTATCTGAAATTGTGCATTTTTGTTTCCTGAACTGTTAAATTGTGAATACAGGTTTGAGTTTTGCCACATTAAGTTTTAAGTACTGTATGTAAACACATTTTTAATGTTCGATTGGAAAGCGTAAAGCACAGAAAAATTGAAGTTCAAAATTCGAAAGTCAACACAAACTAATAAGTAATAACGATCGCGAAATTTCGATTGGCAGATGACTAAAGAGAGGGATAGAGTCATTAGCTATCCAGCATGAATTAAAAACGAGCACACCACTCATAAATCCCCAGGGACCATCATATCCATCAATTGAGTTCGTTATTATTAAACAGTTTTGGCAGACTACTCACGGAGAGATGGCATGAGAAACAAGATAGGCCTGAGACATGGCGGTAGGCTCCGTGAACCGCCGAGTTTAAACAACTACCTCAATGAAGCACGTGAGAACAGTGATGTAAACAGAAGAAAACACAGAAGCCGCCGAATGAAGATAGGAGGACGAAGAAGTTATCTATTTGTAGTCATTTGCCTATCGAAAATTCGCGATCTTTATTAGTTCGTGTGGACTTTTGAATTTTGAGCGTCAAGTTTCTGTGCTTTATGTAAACACAATTTTTAACTCAATAAATGAAATAAGCTGTCAGTCAGAGCCTATATTGGTAACAAATCCAAATAACGGAATTATAAGCTACACAACGTTAAAATGAAACATATTTTTAGTTTTCTGCAGTTATTACTTTTAACAATTAACACTTACTGTTCATTAAAGTTTTATAGCAGCCAGACCAACCCTTCCCAATGTCGGTCGCCACTTGCCATTCGGCGAGTGGAAATCAACAGTTGGCGACTTGGATTTTAGCCCTACTCGCCAAATCGGCGACTAGCTACAGAGCATGCCACTAAAAAAGGGGTATCTCTGGAACCGTATAAGATAGAGACGAACGGTTTGCGGCGTTATGCTCAGATTTATAATGGCTATATAACTGGATTTTCTTCATTAATACTGGAGTTTAAGAAAATTGCACAGTTTTGTTAATGCATAAATTAGAGAAACCTTTCATCATACAAGACGTATTTGGTATGTGGCGAGTAAAAATTGTGAAATGGCGAGTGCTTTGTAAGGTCTACTGGCCAAGTGGCGACTGCTACTGGATTGACATTCGGAAGGGTTGAGCCAGGCTATATAATGTGCTAGCAGGGAGCTGTAGTCATGTGGCCAGCTCAAGCCAGCAGGCAGTGAATAGCCAATAGAGACCATGTACCCCAATCTCCAAAATAATTAGCCTATCTTGTTATCGCTCATACGATTTCGCAGGCGAAGACGCCCAAGTTTTTAATTCAGATTCAGCTTTAGAAAATCCAAGATACCATTCACCCTGTATTGTACACCAAAAACTAAAACGAATCGTGACTGAATATGAAATTTAACCAAATTACAGTTGTCCATTATAATTTTTGGTGACAGTTGTTTAATGCTAGTTGAACAAAAATGAGGGGACTATTCGGCTAATCTATTATCGGCGACGGGTGAGGGCACTAGCTAGCACCCAGAGCCCCAGTTTTTCTGTTCCTTATAAAAGTTCTTTGCAAGTCCTGGGGAGCAGAGTGGTCACTACCAGAATTAACTCATTTCCCTAACAAAAAACCGCTATATGGCTTATGGGTCAAGGATCTACAACTGTTTGGTGGTGTTGATCGTTGCTGCAACTGGTCCCCTTTTTGTAGTGTAGGCCTACATCTGGTCTTCATCATTCGTTTTTCACCAATGAATGTATTGTTAGCTTGCAAAACGTGCCGAAAGCTATGGTGCAACCCTCTCCAATGCTGGTCGTGGCAAATGGAAATCAACAGTTAGCGACTTGAAATTTAGCCTAACTCACCAAAATGGCGACTAGCTACAGAGAATGCCACCCAAAGAAGGGATATCTCGAGAACCATATAAGTTAGAAACGAACGGTTTGCAGCATTATGCTCAGATATTTAAGAGTTGTTTAACAACTTTTTCTTTAATACTGTGGTTGAAGAAAATTGTACAGTTTTATTAAATACATAATTTAGACAAATCGTGCATAATGCAATTTATTTGGTGTGTGGCAAGTAGAAATTATGAAATGGCAAGTGCTTTCGATGGTCTACTGGCCAAGTGGCGACTGCCACTGAATTGACATTCAAAAAGGTTGCGATGGTATACACGTAACTGTTAACATGCGATTCTAGAGAGTTTCTGGATGCTTAATCGGGGCCAGGTACTTTTTACTTTCACAGTAGCTGCACCCCACTTCTCTTTAGGTTCCCCCCCCCCCCATCAAAGGAAATGCAGTAGACTACCTAAAAATGCATTGACCCCCCAAATGATAGCCTAGCCTAGCATAGCGGCAATGCTCATTCCTGTGTATAATAAAATAGCCTATAACGTTTCCCTAAAGCTCCCAACCCCAATTAACCAAGCGGCCCTGGTCACTCCTGCCAGCTCCATGCATTGCCACCCATGCATTGCTCTGGCGAAAGAAGAAAGTCTCATCACAACGCAAAAGCACCAGCTTTCACGAATGTGAATTGTGTGGCACTCGCCATTTGGCCGGTAGACATTAAAATGCACTCGCCATTGTCCATTACCTCCTCGCCATGTAGAACAATTTTAGCAATTGTGCTACTACTTAATGCTTAAATATTGTTTGCAGTAATCTGAGTCTCCAATCAACTAAAGTGGCTAGCGACATTGTTGCACACTTGGTTGGAGAGCCCTTGTAATTCTGCACGCAATGCCACAAACCGCTTGTTTCTAGCTAAGACGGTTCCAGAGATATAATTTAAGCATCAGGGTTTGTTAATCGGTCGCCATTTTGGCGAGTAGCAGTAAAAACCAAGTCGCCAACTGCTGAATTTCTCTCGCCATTTGGCGAGTGGCGACCAACATTGGTGAAGGTTGAAAAGCACCACATTCGAAACGACAATGCTACTCCGTCGGACCACTGATATTTATCTTGCGTTTTAACTGGACGCTTCACCTGCTGTCAAGGAGGGAGCTGAACTTGGGTCGAACAAGCTGGCTGTTATATCAGTGTAGGTTGGGTTAGCAATGTTCGCAAGGGGCACACTGTTTGGCTCGGTGTCTTTTTATCGCAAGTGACACTAAAACATGAAGATGGTTGCCATGCAAGGTGTTGGATTGAAGTAGGATGGCAGTGTCATTCCGGGAAATTTCGTGTTTTGTTTTCCTGGTGTGCTCGGGAATGCCATTTTTTTTTTGTCTTTTTCTGCTATTTCGGTTGAGGACAGCACTTAATGTTCAATGAGTCTGACCTTCCAGCTGTCAGCAGGTTAAGACTCGGTGAACCTGCAAGTGTAGTCCTCAACTGAAAAGACAGAAAAAAGGGATTGGAGCACACCAGGAAAACAAAACACGAATTTCGGAGAATGATACTGACATCCTTCTTCAATTAAACATTTTGCATGACAACCATCTTCGTGCTTCTTGGTCACTTGCGATAAAAAGATCAAGCTGAACGGTGTTCCTCTTATGAATATTACCTAGGCTAGGCTACATTGATATCAACTAACTTGTTCGGCCCGACTTCGGCTCCCTCCTTGACAGCAGGTGAAGCATCCAGTTAAAACGCAAGATAAATATCAATGGTCCAACATAGTACGTTTACCGCGTCGTTTTGAATGTGGTGCTTTTGCGTATCGTGAAAATTTAATGAATGAACATAGCTCATTCATTAAATTTTCACGGTAGGCAAAAAAACGAAAGTCACATCGCAACACGACGTAGAAGCACCACATTCGAAACGATGCGGTACACATACTATAGAGTTGTGTAATTTTCTCTCCGTAATATTTGTTACTTGATTCGATAGAGCAGTAACAATGACATTTCATTATTATATACAACTCTATGCTGGAGCAAGTAACTGGGCTAGCTGCAAGGCGCACTGGAGGGGAAAAAGGGCGTCTTAACTGAAGCCAATGCTGTTAGAGCAGATTTCTTAGGTCTAAAATACGCAAGTTTTGTTGATTTGTTGGTAGTTGCTGAAATTTTTAGCAGGGGGAAATCTTTTCTTTTACGATTACAACCTCGCAGCATAAGGGATTGGAGAAAACAACATTTTTTTAAGCCTAAGAAATCCACTCTCAAAGCACTGCCTTGACTAGAAGTGCCAGTGTTTTCCCCTCCAGTGCCCCTTGTAGCTATCTCTTCCAGATGCTAGCTCGTAGCCAGTTTGGCGTTATTGTTACTGCTCTATACGTCAGAAAAAGTACGATACGATAATCGACAAAAATTGGACAGTATCACGTTATTGAATTGTTGATAATTGTGCCACCCCTACTCTATGCAAACAGCTGTAGTACTGAGAGTAGATTTCTTCATGCCGTAAATTTAATAGGAGTTAACCAAGTGCTGTGCCTAACTATTTCCAGTCTTTTGTGCCAGGAGATAGCCAAGTTAAAATGTTTCGAGTGGCTCATGAGAGGTAGGTTAGTCACTGCTGCAAGTATAAACGATGAAGAAAAAAGACATCGGATCATCTGCTGAGTTTGTGGAGTGGCATTATTTCCAGTTAATTACAGTTTCCATTTACAGCTGGCCAGTAGCGAGTTTAGAGGTAAAAATGTCAACTCACTTTAGTGTTAAGCTAAAGCTCCTTGTTCTTATTTTTGAGATATCGCCAATCTAATGCTTTTCAAAGTACTTCTGTGTGAAGAAAAATGTGTGAAGAAAAATGATTGCTGCTTCTTATAACGTTTGTGTGTTAGTAGTTAGTATGATATTGTTTCTTTAGAACTGAATTTCATTTTTGTTTCATTTTTATTTTTGCAGATATCTTCAGTAGCCTAGTACAATGATGTACTTTACTGATACTTTATCCATGCCATTGACTGATGAAAATATTTCGGCTTTGGTGTTTGTCAGAAATCTTGATAGAAAGGCAAGCGATGAAGACATTCGTGACTTTTTCAGTAAATTTGGTAAAGTCCGCTCCGTGCATAAAGGACCGAAGTCCAAGACTTCTGCTTTTTTGAAATTTCATCGAAAAGAAGATGCTTCGAATGTTTACCATGCTTCATCAAAAGATTTAATTTTTAAGAAAAAACAGTTATTTGTTCAGAAACCCTTAAGTGCTTCAGGAAGGTGCAGCGGGGAAGACAACCGCGTACAGTTGGACAACCTACCTAATGAAATTTTGCAGCATATCTTTTCCTTCCTAGATTTCAAACATCGAATTGAAGTAGAACTAGTGTGTAAGCGTTGGCGCTTGATAGGTAAAACTATTCCGTGGCAGTGGCCTACTAAGGTGGTTCTGAATGCTTACCACTACAGTACCGATAAAATGGACATCACTGGATTCAAGTCGTGTACTGATAAAATTATTTTAGCTGTGTTGTCACGATGCAGTTGTAATTTGAAAGAACTGACACTGCATTCAGGATACCAGCTAACATACCGTTCACTGGATGCAGTTGGAAAGTGTTGCCCCGGTCTAACGACACTGAAGCTGGAGGGGTTTGGGAAAATGACAGTGCAGCGCCTTAAAAGACTATCTCAACGTTGCTCCAACTTGCAGGTTTTAGGACTTCAATCTTTTTACCAGTTGGAGGACGAAGCTGTAGCGGCTGTCCTTGAGGACTGCCGGGTGCTGGAGCACTTGGATGTGTCATACAATGCACGCCTCACTGGCGACTGCTTGGATTTTGTTGGTCCAAACTTAAAGGAGCTTCACATGAACATGTGCCACAAGCTGAAATCTACTGCTCTTGAAAAGTTAGTAACGAGATGTCAAAATATCCGTGTGTTGGAACTTGCAAACTGTCAGCTGGAAAAAGGAACGTTGCTTAAAGTTTTCTGTCACTTTCAGAACACTTTAACTGAACTGCGATTGGCTTCAGTTTCTCGGAGTCGTACTCTTGACGCCATTAGTACGCTTAAAAATCTGGAGAAGCTTTCAGTGTACGGCTCTGGGATGAACAATGACGTCTTGAATTCGATAGCCAGATCCTGTAAAAAGCTAGTCGATTTAAATATAGGGTCAACCTTTGTGTCTGATGAAGGATTGCGCTGTCTCGCAAATTCGCCCAACTTAAAAGTGTTACATATTCCTTTTACGAAAAATATTACAGGTGAAGGAATTGAAGCTATTGCTAAAGAAGGTCGGCTTGAAGAATTGGACGCTAAATATGCCAATGTGCTTCGGCCGGATGATCGTTATGGGTCTTTAGCCAAGTGTTGCGCCAACTTTCGTTTCTTGGACGCCAGTTCCTGCAAGGATGTTTCCAATCAACTTGTGAAAACATTCTGTGCGTCTGTGACAGCTGGATTTTTGAAGGGACCTGTGAAACTAGTCGTGCAAGAGACGCTAGTTACCAAAAATGTCATGACTTGTGAAGGGCTTGAAGTTAGTTTTAGGGCAGTGTTTTGACTAGTGCCTGTGCAAAGATAGGTAAGATTTTGTTAAAGGGATCATTTCAAAGTATATACACTGTATCCTTTTTTTTTTGATTGCCTGTTGTCAAGATAAAAGGTTGGAAAAGTTCACCAACAATGCTTGTTTTATTTTTTAATTTTATTTGTCACGCAAATTGTTCTGTAGGGTGTCCCAAAAAAAATGAAAGTTTTAAAATATCCGCTCTCACCCTCTAAAAAGTTTCTTTTATTAAAGTAATACCTCTTGCAAAATTTCAACTCATTTCGACAATATTTAGGGGTCCCCCAAAGCCACAGTATTTACATACTGGAACTGTTAAGGGCCGCAAAACTAATTAGGTTATGAAACACAAATAAAACCCAAGGATATATTTTTTTTTAAATACATTTCCGTCTGAAAGTTAGTTTTTGAAAATCCCCTACCCACATAGCCAATATCTACATTCAAACAAACTACTTCTAATATGGGAGAAGACTAATCTGTCAACTGAAATAGTGTGAGCTTGGGGAATTACAATGAGAAGGAAATTCCTCAAAACTTGGTTTCACTTGAACTTTACCCGTCAGTGTGAAGCCGAGTTGTCAGCTTGCAGTATTACTGTATTTAGGGCACGAATAAAAATTTAATCGGTTCTCAGGCCCTGCCGTGCAAGGAAAAGCAATTTAGCTAGCCGAAAATAATTATTATTTAGCCTAATTTGGCATTCAATAATTGTACTCGTATGTTAACCTAACCACTTGCAGCTCTGTAAAATTCAAATCCAAGTGTTTTGGGCAGTTAAAAGCAGACTCTGGTTACTTCCAATAAAATAAAAACCCTGGTGGCCTGGTTACTTTTGGAATGAAAATGCCCGAGAACCAAACATATTTCTTTTTACGGCCTTATATTTATTTTTCAAAAACTTCTTCAGGGAAGTTTTTGAAAAATAAATATAAATAGATAGGAATTTGTTAATAGGCCATCTTTCTAACACAATATTTTATGCTGGTCTTAGCATTGGGTAGGGATGTGATGAAAAACTTTTGTCTTTACCACTTCTCACAGAAGCTCACTATTGGAGGAAGTTCACAAGTGCTCAATCAAATAGAGCCATTTCGGGGAAAAGTCACGACTACCTATACAACAAACGGGGTTCGTACCAGTGCTTACAAACCTTATAAGTCCTTATTTATCATTTTGCCATTTGTAAGGCCTTACAAGTCCTTGAAAAATTGAAAATGCATTACTTAGTCCTTACAAGTCCTTCTTTTAATTTCCATACCAATTGA
This sequence comes from Lithobius niger, assembly GCA_023313725.1. NCBI lineage: Eukaryota > Metazoa > Arthropoda > Chilopoda > Lithobiomorpha > Lithobiidae > Lithobius > Lithobius niger. The sequence goes on from JAHWFP010084627.1 coordinate 23,701, forward strand.
GCAAAACCTCTGCTGGCAATTTTTTGTTTTGGATCATTTCAAATTTATTTTCTTAAAATCAGTTGGATGTTGAACCCCTAACTTCTTCAAACCTACATTCATAAAGCAGTTGGCAGTTTCATTCAGAAATCTACGAAACCGTTACATGGCAGTGTGAAAAGTTATTATTACATATACGTTGTAATCATTTTAATAAGAAGTTTTATTCAGGTTAGCAAACATTAATTTGGCATTACTATACGGAGGTTTTGTCGGCCAAGATTGCTAAAGTGTTTGGCATGGAGTATAAGGTAGTTATTACGTATGTACTGAATTTGGTGCTGCTTTGTTAGAAGACATAGTTTGGTGGGCAAGCTTGCCACAGTCTGATTTAACGCTCCTCTTTTTTTTGTGCCCGAATTGTGTAGTATCTCAGCTCTGTCGCGACTGTTTGGGAATTCTTGTGTCGTTAGCTGGGATATAACTTGAAATTGTAGACAATTTTCAACATAACCCAACCGAAAATAACTATACAAAATAAGACCTATAATTGTGTCCTTTACTGGTAGCTCAATGAAAAACGAAATTTTACACAAGTGGGTAACAGAACTTCTGACCGGTGCCGGTGTACTTGACACCTGGTAAAGTCCTTACAAGTCCTTGAAATCCATTCAGCCGAGATGGTACGAACCCTCAAACAAAAACAACACATCAAGAAGAACAGGAATTTGTATCATGAACATAAAATTTAATGAAACACTGTGGCCTAACAGGAATAATGTTGGTGACCTGCAGGTGAAGCAAAAGCAACAGTGAAAAGCTGCACAAGTTGTTTGACATCAAATGTACCCATAAGTAACAATGAATACAGTGTCTTTTCAAATTACAAAAAGAATCATGGACTGGAACAAATGGTTCAGTGGACATGAATCTTGCTGCCTTTGAGAAGCGAACATCAAAATGCGGAGTAAGCATGCAAAGAGACACCAGAGAGTATGCACTGAACGATTGCAGCAGAATTTGGTAGCAGCGATGGCAGATGATGAAGATGATAGGTCTACGGTAGAGGAATTAAAAGCACCGATGACTGCTTCGACAGCGGCACTCCTTCTCACTCTTCCAAGAGAACTCCTAAGGTGGCAAATGTGTTGTACAGAACTAACGTCAGTGTTCCTAAGTCTACAATGGTCATAGATTCAGTTGTAGCTTCCACATCTTTTGCAGTGCTTTTTAAAGTACTGTTCTGTTCAACATAGCAGTTCTGTTTTAGCAGTTCATAGCAGTTTTCTTAGCAGTTTTCTTGGAAGAGTGAATAGGAGTGCCACTGTCGGAGGAGTCATAGTCAGTGTAGTCCTTTTAATTTTGTTCAACTCTCTGTTGTCTCTTTGCATGCTTACTCCAACATTTTGATGTTCGCTTCTCACAGGCAGCACGATTCATGTCCACAGAACCATTTGTTCCAGATCATGATTCTTTTTGTAATTTGAAAAGGGCCTGTATTCATTGTTACTTATTGGTTAATTAGCATTGGTATGACTGATGTCAAACAACTTGTGCAGCTTTTCATTGTTGTTTTTGCTTCACCTGGTCACCAACATTATTCCTGTTACAGTGTTTCACTAAATTGTATATGTTCATGATACTAATTCTTGACCTTCTTGGTGTGTTGTTTTTGTTGTATAGGTAGTCATGACTTTTCCCGAAATGGCTCTATTTGATTGAACACTTGTGAACTTCCTCCAATAGTGAGCTTCTGTGAGATATGGAAAAGACAAAACGTTTTCATCACAACCCTACCCAATGCTAAGACGAGCACCAGATATCGTGTTAGAAGGTTGGCCTATTAACCAATTCCTATCTTTACTCCTTGAGGACATTTTTTGAAAAATAAATATAATTACAGTAATAGTTTGCACTGCAAGGTGACTACTCTGGTTCACACTGACTGAAAAAGTTCAAGTGAAACCAACTTTTGAGGAATTTCCTTCTCATTGTAATTCCCCAAGATCACACTATTTCAGTTGACAGATTAGTCTTCCCCCAAATCAGAAGTACTTTGTTTGAATGTAGGTATAGGCTACATGGGTAGGGGATTTTCAAAAACCAACTTTTAGATGGAAATGTATTTAAAAAAAATTATTTCCTTGGGTTTTATTTGTGTTTCATAACCTAATTAGTTTTGCGGCCATTAACAGTTCCAGTGCGAAAATACTGTGGCCTTGGGGGACCCCTAAATATTGTTGAAATGAGCTGAAATATTGCAGGAGGTGTTATTTTAATAAAAGGAAACTTTTTAGGGGGTGAGAGATGATATTTTAAAACTTTCATTATTTTTGGGTCACCCTATTGTTCTGTGCTGCAGTAGCCTCACTCTTAGGTAGTGTAAGGGATGTAGCATTTATCGCCGTTTTTTCCCTGTCGTCCTGAAGGCAAATGATCGGTCCAGCAATTAGCTTAAAATCTGTTATAAATAGCTCCCTCCTTGGTTCCTACAGCGTTGTATTTCTGAGAAGACTTGCACACATAAAGATGAACCGGACATCGCATTTGAGCTCAACTAAGACTGATGTTACCATATTTTCTGTTGAATGTAGGCCCTATTGGTGTTTGTTACATAGAAGTGTGTTCAGTGCCAAAAATATAGACTAAATAGGACCATTTTTCTGGATCCGAAATCCAATTCTTGATTCCAAAAAGTGGGTGCCATTTTTCGAAAAAAAAAATATTAGCTGAAGAAGTGCTAGGTTTTTACTAAATTACATCATCATGGATACTTGGCTAGTCTATGCCCAACAAAATTTGATAGCCTAGATTTAAACTTTATAGTTCTGATGCTCCACTACGAATCCGGGCCGTCAGCCTTCCATTATAAGCATTATCTCCACTGCCTAGTGGCTGTGCCTACTTAATTGATGCGTCTTCACCAGCCATCGCAGCCTTTAATTCTCTGACTACGCGATAGAGATGGATTTGCGGGGCACAACGCATTCCTGTATCATGAAGTGGGATGAGTCTTCCATTTTTGCTACATTCGTACCAAACATAGAAAACAAACTGTCCATTTTTCATTCCCTCACCCCCTACACATCTGCATACCTGCACAGACGCAAGAAGTCCTAGCCTATTCACTTCGTAGTACCCCCCCCCCACCACCACCACCACCACAGACATTTTCTGCAAATGTAGAAGCTGATATAGGGATATAGGCCTCCTAGTTCGGATACTAGTATTTAAGGATTTATTTTTTGCATTACAGGGGTATGCATAAAAAATGCATAGCTTTACATTTTTCTTTACAGACAATAAATAGCAAAGAACCAATTTTCTCGATCCACGATTCAATTCTGAGTCTGAAAAAATGGGTCCTGTTTACTTATGTGAAACAAAACTCCCTTGCTTCATTTGGTGTCGGCACGATTCCCCATATAAAAATTGTATTTTTATGTGCAACAAGGACTATAAACTAAGGCTGTACCGAACCGAACACGGCCGAACAAGAGGGTGTTCGGTTCGGTTCGGTGTTAGGCCTTTCAAAAGAAAAATACCTAACTGAACGTATTTCCACTTCTAATTGGCCAATTTTGATGTTTGTGTACACCATTTTAAGGTTTTTTCGCCAGCTTTCTGATGATCCAAACCACAAGTTCCTAGCTCTGTTACGAAGTTATGAGAAAAACTGTAAAGGTAGAATAGATCTCTTCATGCTCTGTTTCCACATCTGTGCACTCACAAGTCCATGTAAACATCAGGGGTCGTAGAGTTCCTACTTTTTCCTTATTTCCTACTTTTTTTGTCTAATTCCTTATTTTCCTACTTTTTTCCTGTTTTCAGATGTACAGTTCTCTACTTTTTTTCAGCCATGCTTCTTTTGTGTGTAAATTTAAGTGTAAATTAATAAAATGACGTATGATATTTGAGTTCAATACGTAAGGCACGAACTTTATTGGCATACTTGGTCCCTGATTTGTTTTCAATGTAACGAGGCGTTCTGCGCATGTGCGTTGAAAAGCATCACTTCCAGTTTCTTATCTTGCGCGACGGTTTCGTTTTCGCAAGTCTACCGTCAACATCCAAGCATAAGTGCTTAGCCTACTATTATGTTTCCACTGTTTAAATTTAGTACTAGCTGTATGTAATTTCGTTTCTTGATACAATGAATGAGTATTAAAAACCTTAAGTGTTCTGTATTACGTCGCCATGTGCGTTGGGCTTCCTGAGCCAGTTTCGATGGAATAGTTTCGTCACACATTTGGTTATTTCCAGTTTGTAGAGCGTCGACAAGGGGAAATATTCGGAAAGTTATGAGCTACAATGCGTGCAGGAGCTTTTCATAAAATAAAAAATAAAAATGCTGCTAATAAAATAAAAATGTATCACTGCCGTTGGGTACGTTATAGTGGACACTGGCGCTGCCCTTTTTCCCTTAGTCATCGCGGGTTGAAATTTGTTACGTTGACCTTGGGTCCTACAACAAAAATTTAATTCGTACTTTTCGCGAAATTGTGACCGATTTTAACATTCCAATAGACCATTTTAATCAGCAACGTGCACAAACCACTGATAGGGTAGGGACAATGTTTGTAATAAAGGGCTCGCTGAGGTATTTTTTTTTACCTTTTTTAAGCTTGTCTCTTTTTACCATTTTATGCCACTGCCTCTTTCCTGGCCTTCTTTTTGCCCTATTTTGGCCTCTAGGGCCATTCTCTGGTTGCAGCAGCAGCGTTTATCGGGTCAGAAAACCAAAATAATGACATTTTTTTTTACAAAAAGAGTGAAAAGGGCACTTTTCGAAAACGGCAGGGGCAATGCCCCCTCTCCCCGCCCTTTCCCCCTCCTGTGCACGCCACCAATTTTAACCAGCTCAAAACGAGCTTTCTTATGGCTTAGGTCCTACACTTCAAGACTATCTCAAACGACTTTGGAGTTAGGCTATTTAGCAAAAACTAAACATCAAATGTGAAATGAGGATGAAAAAATAGCGTAATAGTGATATTTTCTGTTTTTTACTCCTTTTTACATCCTCCAC
>JAHWFP010084627.1:34741-52215 GCA_023313725.1 Lithobius niger
ATTATGTGGGTGTACGACGCTCCCTGACGGCAACTCATGCATCACCATGAAAATTCACAGGCACACAAATGAACAACCACTTGAGTTGTTCATTTTTGTCGTTGGTTTTGGGTCTCAGACAAAACTAATCAAAAAGAGACCATACAATTTCAGCGAATATTTTATATAATTTTTTTTCTCTGAAATTGCAGGTCAAATTGTAATTCACGGTTTTTATTCTGAAAAACTTATTGTTTACTTGTGCGCCTCCAGAGTTGTAAATTTTTATATAGATACGAGGTTGAGGGGGGTGTTTTTTTTTAGGCAAAGCTGTTTTTGCAGTTATTTCATTTTCCCCCTCAAATCGTACAAAATATATTATTGGTGCTCTATACCCAAAACGTGTGGTTAGGTGGGGATTGATTGTGTGGGGAGGGGGGGGGGGAGCCTAAATTTTGTATACATTACTTTTTAGAAAAATTAAGTGGGAAACGAACGTTTATTCAGTACTACGAGATAAAACAGGACGTCTGGCTCTTATCACTATTTGGTGGGTCTGAAAAAGAACCACATTTGTGCTTTCACAAAAGACTTTTACATCAACAGTCAAGCTCAGGGAGATTCTTCCAAAGCCGTATTTGTTGTTGTTGCATTCTATTTACGGTAGAATAACTTACTCCAGTGTATTCTGCAGTAACCTTTAATGAATCCTTCTTACTTTTCAAGGTACTGTTAGGAATACATCTCGCTGATATCGACGCGCAACGATTAGAAGTACTTCCCTGGCTTGACTGTTGATAGCTTCTCCTTGACGAAGTTTAGAACGTGGTGGAGTGAACGCTACTTTTTTTTCAGCTCTGTCAGTGCACCTTGCTGCCAGTACAGCTCACTCGATAATTTGCATTGCATCATGGGAGGACTCAAGAAAGGACGCAACCATTATAAGTCCTAAAATACCAGCGAGCAGTTAGTTTTTCTTATCTATTTGTGTAAGCCACGTTTGTTGAAAAATGTAAGTTAAATGGTTTTTTATACGTAAATTCAGAACGGGTGGAGCTAATGAATTGTAGTTTGCACCATTGGAAAGCTGGCGAACAAAGGGTTAAAATGGTGTATTTGAACGTCAAAATTAGTCAATATTTAGTGAAGTTATCGTTGTTTCCGTATATATAGAAAAAGTGCGGCGTAATATGTAATCCTGTACAGTGTCTCGGCGCATCGAAGGTGGACATCGGCGGTACCGATATATCGGAATTGTGTCCGATAACTAGCAATACCTATATGAAACCAATAATGGGCACATCCCTAATTTAAGTAAAAGACAACAGTGTGTAGTGTTATACCGAGATTTAGAAGAGCACAGTAATTACAGGGCTCCCATATGTCATAAAATTGTAATAAAATTTTGTTTTATGTCTTAAATGCCGTAAAATAGTTGAAATTTCTAGAAAATGCTGTAAAAAATTCACACTACGAGGACGAACTTAATAATGAAGTCAACATTTTTAAAAATGCATTGGTTTCAGGGGGATAAATGCCCCCGATCTTGTAATGTTTACAAGATTGTAAGCACAAGCAGGGAAAAGAACACAATGTCACAATTCTTCTTGAGTTTTCGGTGGTTTAAGCTGTGTCAAGGATGTTTTTAATTCTCATTTTCTGTTCCAACCACATTCATCAGAAGCACAAAAACAAATTACAGTTCAAAGATCACATCAGAGTCAGTACCAATCAGATAAGGTGCGTCGACTCTTGAACCACTGATCTGTGTATTCGTAGTTGTTTTTTCCGTAGGCGGGATGCAGAAGTTCTTGAGTGGGGCCCTCAGTGTTTGAAAATGCCTCATGGCTAGGGATTCAAGACCCCTGAGGTGGGTCTTACTTAAAGAATTGAGAGTTTCCGATCGATGTCGTTCCCAGGATTAGCTTTGAGATGCATGGCAATTCCGTTGGTGGCTGTAATCTTTCTTGATCCGCACCAGGAGTTTGTACTTAGTCTCACCAATGTAAACGTACCTGACGTGGACAGAATACAATAGGCTTATACCATTCCTCTTCGGGTGAAGGCAGAAAGTGGGGGGGGGGGGGTGGAAAACGGCGGCGGGGGGGGGGGGGTGGGGAGAGGGACGCCGCACGGAGTCGGATAGGATAACGATGCTTGGCAGGGAGATGGACCGAGGCCGTGTGGGGGGGAGGGGAGGACCTTATCAGGTGGCATTGTTTTATTCAAAAGTGGCTTCTGCCTTTAGCAGCTTCTTAAAGTTCGGGGGACTTTATGGCAACAATTAACACTTTGCTGTTGTGCACATGTCAATAAGTTTGGAGGGGAGTGGTGCATTTGTATTTCGTGCAGATCTTGTGGGTACGTTTACGTTGGCGAGACTCAGTTCATACTCCTGGCAAGGATCAAGGAACACCAAGGAGACGTGAGAAAAATGGAAGCCTCGACGGAATCACCATGCATCTGATCTGAAAGCTAATCCTGGGCATGTTATTGACTCAGAACTGCTACTATACAGTTCTCCTTCAATCCAACTCTTTCAGTGAGGCCCATCTCGAGGGTGGGGCTTGAATCCCTAGCCATGAGCATTTTCAAACACAAAGGACTCCTCTCATGAACGTCTCCATCCCTGCCTAGCCTACGGGAAAATATGACAACTGATTGCATCTGACTTCCTCCGAACCTAAACAGCCTTGGAAAAAGCAACTCAACTACCATATACAGATCAGTGGTACACAAGTCGACACGGCTGATTTGAATGGCGCTGACACTGATGTAACCTATGAAATGTATTAGTTTTTGCGAATCTGATGAAGGGGCTGGGAACAGCAAATGTGTATTTAAGATCCGTGTAAAGCCCCGAAAATTCAAGAGGAATAGAATTCTTCCGATTGTACATTGTGTTTTTTTTTCCTCACTCACAAGGTCGTTCAGATATGACAATAATCACTGATTGTCGGTATTCAACAAGGTTTTAAAGACTTTACTTCCGTTGTTCCATTTCTAAAAAAAAGTCCGGAATGCAGATAAGTTCTAAAAACCACATCTTTGAATGTTTTCAAGAACATATGTTAAACCAGCTTTTCCTTTCATTGAAAATGTGACATATTTCCAAACATTTAGAAGAATTTGGCAATAGCCTGAGTAGTCGTAAGTATCGCTTACTTTGAGGTGTGAGGGGGTGAGTCAAATTAATTTGGACCTTAGGAGGGGGGGGGGGGGGGGGATTCGAGGCTTTTTTGAGAACCATGGAGTGTGTCATGAAAAATTGAAGGCGACATTTTCATTGTGTCCAATCACCTCGCCCCCCTCCCCCAACCCAAACACCAGTTAGATTTTGGCATGGGAGCCCTGTCATTATATAAAGAGGTTTTGCAGCAAAGTGATGGCACGAGTGAATAATAAAAAAAAAATTTAATGGGTAGACCCTGACCACTTTCATTGTTATTTTTTTTTGAATCATGTTTCTGAGCCTAACCTCGAATTTTAGTTTGTTTAGCTCAGTGGTTCCCAACCTTTTCTACAGTATTCCTCCCCATAAAAAATAAAATAGCTGTGCAATTTTTTTTCCCGCTACGATGAGGCAGTGTTGCCAAAAATGTCTACAATGTTGGCTAAAATAGCTGTAGATTGCACAAAAAATCTGTAGATATTTAAAAAAGAAAATTGTGCTTTCCTCGTACAATTTAACTTCTTTTGTACTGCACAGTCAAAAAAATTGTCATGGATGTTTAGGGCGCTTTTATACAACGACTCGCCTTTGCATTCTCGAAGCTAGAAAATCATCTGAAATTCCAACGTGGTGGCGATTTTAGCTCTGCCGTCTTACAACGAAAACAGTCAATAATGTGAGTTCAGAAGTGACTGGGAAATGGTTTCATCAGGAGGAATTCTTTGTTTTATTGTCACTGATTATAAGATTGTAGGTCTTGTAAGTCCAGGTCGCCAATGTTACTATGGCAACGACACCTTTCAACGCGATTAAATTCTAGTAGCGAGAATGCACAGGCTGTTCATTACGTAAATGCGCCTGTATAGTATGGCTCCGGCAGCGGCTCGTGCCTCCCGTGCAGCTGCTCTGCGCCTCCCAAGGGAGGCCCGCCTAACCGTTTGGGAAACGTGGGTCGAGCATACTAAAATAATATTTAAAAATCTGGTACAAAAAGCCGAATTATATTACAAATTTGTTTTTCTCACCTCATTTGAGAATTTGTACTTTTGTGATATGTGTAGCGATTTTACAATGTTGTTCCGGGGTCCGCTTACATTTTACCATGACCGTTTTAAGGTAAACATAAAAAAAAGTTGTTACCTTTGTAGTACCAGGAGCCGATGAAACGAGCCGCCTGGTAGTACTAATCACAAAACGGCGCTGGTTTAATATTTATGCCTCGATATCAATTGCTTCAATTGCAAAATGTGGCATTCTTGACGTTAAGGCAGCATTTCTCAACTGGTGAGGCGCTCCTTCCTTGGGAAGCGCTGAACAACTGCATGGGAGCTGCGCCGCTGACGATGTCATTTTATAAAGATCAGTGGTGAAATGAAATGTCTACAGATTCGTTTTTGCAATTGACAGACATTTTGGCCAAAATTCTAGACCTCTTTCCCTCTGACAAGTATCATTCATTCATTTTTTAAAATTTTTTTAATTTTGGGAAGGCACCAGGGTAATAGTCCCAAATGGGGAGGAATACTATAGAAAATCTAGGGAATACTGGGTTAAGGGGCTAGATGCAAGGTATCTCGTGCACAGCTTGGTAACCTATTCTGGAACTATTCACGAGACAAACAAGCAGATTTAAGATTTCTCTCAATTCCAAGTTCGTCTCCACCACAAAGCTGAAGCAACTATGCAGTGATTATGACATATTCAGCACCAACAGCAGTTTTTGGTAGCGATGGTTCTGGTGGTCTCGAGGGTTTAACTTTTTAGGATGAACTCCAAAACACCAACTGAAGACTTGAGCCCAGCACCACTGTACTCAGTCTTCAGTTCGGAGTACATCCTAAACAGTAGACTCCCGCCAAAGAACTACGCAATCGGTAATTGGGCCATGTGGAAGAGAGCCGAGCAAAGCAATTGGCTACTTCTTCTGGTTAGCAACTGGCTCTCGTCCTTCAGGGATGCAGCTGTTGACCGTGACCCAGGTTTGCCTACAATCAAGTGCCACGGGAACCAGGACATGTTGGCTTCTCAGTCGTAGTCAGTGGTGGCACCACAGGGGGGGTGGGGGGGGGGGCCGAGAGGCCTTGCCCCCCCTGTCGGGGAGTAACCGAGATTGTCGTCGGGGAACAGCCGGAAGACTGAGTCCACACGACGACATAAAATTCGTAAATATTTGGGGAGGAAACGCTCAAAATAGAATTTGCCGTTTTGTTTCAGTAGTCCACACCACCTCCATATTTAAGAGCTGTCGTAGTTAATGCAGAAACGTTAACTAAATATGTACAAAACAAAAGTTGTTAAGGATTCTAGTTAAGTTTTCGTCATTTCTACACTCGTGATACCAATGAACTGAGCGAATATCGTGTACAGTAAGTGGCTAAACTGAAAATTGATTAGCTGCGTTAGACCGTCAACTCCATGATTTGACAAGCATCTTAGTTATGAGACACGTTTGGAATGCCAATGTCTTACCAGTTATCTCTATACCCGATTTTAAGAGCCCAACGCACAACACGAATGACGGCCAACTGTGTGTTCTTGCTATTTTTAAATATTTTTCAAACCTAAATTATTCAGTGTTAGTTAACGTTAATTTAATAATATTTAAAAAAAAATTTAATTCATCAGTTAATTTAATTTGTAAATAAAATGTGTAAAAAAAACAGAATTTTGGTCACAATTAGGTTTTTACGACCCCTCACGCTAAAGAATGTTTAAAAAACATCCGACATTTGCTTAACAATGTGGTGCAAACGTTTCTCGGAAAGCCCAAAATAGGTCCTCAGATATCGTAAAATGCTTCAGCTTCTGGGGCTCTGCCCCGGACCCCGCTGGGGGAGCTCACAGCACTCTCCCACACCCCCTAACTGGTGCCGGCGGGCCCCTGCTAAAGTAGTACAAATATAAACAAAAAATGTTCGTTTTCTTTGCCCCCCTGTCGGGGAATCAATGCCCCCCCTATCTGGAATTGGCTGGCGCCACTACTGGTCGTCGTTCACGTAATACCCTGTTACATCTCCCCTCTCCTAAGTTTTCATTTAGAAGAAAGAATTTGGGATACAATCACCCAACCATTCAATACAATTAGAAATCAGGTTCAGGCATATTAATTCGGTAAGATCTAAAACTGACCAAGTTTCACAATATTCACCAGGCTTCACCCGTAACTCCATATTGTAAGCCATGAGAGAATAACATTACTTAATTGTAATGACTTGTTTACATGTAGTTTCTTTTGCTGCTAACAGTGCACAAAAAAATTATTCACTAAAGCTTGAAGTCGAGCTGCGCTTGATTTCAAGTGATCATGTGGCATTAATAAACCTGTGCCCCAAACAAGCAGTAGTTTTGGCTTGTTAAAGTTAGAAAGAACAACAACACCTTTTTCCGTAGAAACCACTAAGAATGTTCGTTTGTCCTGATAGGGACCACCACAGCATTAGCTATGCTCGCCCCGGGCGAAGTAGTAGACATATGTACACCCCGTAGATTCTTCATAGCTCCTGGCATGTCATTTGTTTTGATACATAGCACCCATATCGAATGGCTTCCCGGGCATTTCATAATATTCAATTCCTTCCTTCAGTAGTATCCCGACATTGTGCAAGAAAATCCTTTTCTACCTTGAATGACCATCCACACTTTGGCTTAGACATGTTGAGTTCTAGGAAGCATCAGCTGGGTTCCGCTGGCCTCTGTTGTCACCTTACTAGCCTTGGCTTCAGGTCATCTTCCCTCTGAACATCAATGGTGTCTCTTTACTTCCATGTGGTTGTGGGGCCTTGACTTCGATCGTGGACGGCTTCCCAGTGCGGTTGGGGGGGGGGGGCCTCCGGAGTGTTGGGTGCTCTTTTACCTGGCATTGCATCCACAGGAGGAGCGGCAGCAGAAAGCTATGAAACCATGGCAGTGGCAGCAGGTTTGACTTCCCATCTCTTTTTCCCATCGTTTTGTAGGTGTTTCCCTGATCTGCCATCCCTCTAGAATTTTATCTTCTAAAGTTTGGTTAGGGCTTTCAAAGATACTCCTTTGTTGACTGCTACTGCATTTGTGACACGACGACCCTAGGCTCTTGCCTTTTTATAATTTCATAGCCCTCCGACAGGAAGCTCAAGAATCTTGGGAAATGATGGAAGCATCATCCTAGGATTTTCAAAGAAATAACAACCAAGGAAATCATCCGTGAAATTCTAAAGGCCATCCAAGATTTCATGCAGGGTTTCATCGTAGGGAATCGCCCAAGGAAATTTGCAAAGGAGAGCCAGTACCCCACTTGCCAGGAGTCATCAGTCGCCAGGCAGTCCAGTCCCCACAACAGGAGACCAGTGTGTAAACTTCAGGAAATTAAGGACGAGGTATCAGTCTCCAAGCTCCAGTTCTTCACGACAGGACAAATTAAGGCACCGGGACGGCCTCAAAGTCACAGGACGAATCTTTACAACTTACACCGAAATCGTCATAAGACAAAGATGAACTATGCCAGCCTCCAAATGGGTGGCAATCATGAGTGAGCAGAAGGCAACTAGAGAACAGAAGTTATCAAGGGGCCAAAAGCGACCAAGGGGCCATCGATAACCAAATGACTGACAGTTATCATGGGACCGACAATCACCATGGCAAGGACTGTCAATCGTGAAGGGATCGACAGTTGTCGAGGTACTGATAGGTGATATTGGACCAAAAGACATCAAGGGGTTGACCATTGCTGAGGGACCGGCAGTCATCAACGGACCGAGACTCGTCAAGGGATCGTCAGTCACCATGACGACAGAGGTCACCAAGGAGATGGAAGTCGCCAGGAAGGCATCAGTCGTCAAACGCTCACTCCCGTGTTCACCAAGGTTCTAACAGCAGGTGCCATGCATCAAGTGACAGACGTCAGCAAGATGGGGTACATTCATCGGATAGCAATATGACATAGAAACTAACACATGAGCTGCATGCCTCCAGTACCCACCAACAGGAGACTAAGGAAAAGAAACTGAAAACGCCATTATCCTGGCTCCACAGATGGGAGCTCACCAGTTGCCAGTCTCCAGACCTGAGTTCGTTAGTCTCCAGCCACCAGTCGCAGTCTACAGGTGCCAGTTTCTGCAACAGGGGACTTAGCGTAGCACCACTGGAACCAAAGGCTGAGCCAATAACTGCAGTGTCTGTTCTCCACAATAAGAGACTAGGATTCCGCAATTGGTATCGTAGGATCGAGCCACCAGACTGCACGCATTTGTATGCTTCCAATCTCAGATTTTTGGGCCCCCGGCACAAGTCTCCAGCATCACCTTCACATCAAGTGAGGCCTTGTTAACCACAACCATGGTATATGCAAGGAAGATTCATCCAGGAATTCTTCATGAGGAGTCTCAAGGATTGATTTTCCAGTACCTAGAAAGGTAAGTGTGCAATTAGAGCCGCCAGAATACGGTTGCTTGTTCCTGACAACCTGGAGACTTGGCCCTTCAGAGGACCAAGACTTACGGAACCTTCGGGCTGAACATCCAGTCACACAACGGAGTCAACCATCGCCAGGTCCAAGGAGCACGGTTGCCTGAGCAACCTCACCTGACCCTCGAAAAAGTCGAAATACGCTGTGAAGGATTTGCTACAATTAATTCTTCTTCAACATTCGAACAAAACATGATCTGAGGAGGTATCATTGGAGATATCGGTCATCAGGCTAGCAGTGCTGGGGAAGTAGCTACAACAACTAACGGCTGAAGAATTGACAGCAGCACGAGAATCACAGCAACATCACTGACTGCGAAGTTGGCCACAGAAAGACGCCGTCGCCTGGAAGAACATCAGGCAAGAGCTGCAATGGTGGAGCCGACCACTACACCATGCAACCCGGTATTCACCCTAGTTGCCGGCAAGTCCAGACACGGAAGGAAAATGGAAATGCCAGTTGGGAAGCTCCAGGGATAGGACCAGGTGGATTCTGAAGAGCGCCAAGCTGAAAACCTTGCGCATTACAATGCTAGCCAAAGTGGTACTCAATTTTTACTCAATTTTTTTGCTATTTTGGCCTATTATTCACAAAAACAGTTGAGGGGGCGAGGGATTGAGGCTTAATGGCGCGTCGACAGCTAGGTCATTAGCGCCAACCTCAATGACAGTGCAGTGGTCCGGGTTGCCACTGCACCACACATTACAGAGAAATTGTGAGATGAAGGCTTCTTTCAATAATGCAATCTACAATTTAGGTCCTATCCATTTTTTTTCATATCTCCTATGGTTTTCAAGAAAAACGGTCATTTTGAGCCATTTTGGCTTATTTAATTCCAGTTTTTTGTGGACCACCCAGTATTATTCAGAAACCTACCTAGAATCGATGGATATTTGTGATTCTTACAATCTGGAGCTCAAGCCACCTAAATGACAACTGCTGTTGCATCGTTTCCAATTCAGGTGGATTAAACTCCAATTTGATTCATCCGAAACGTGAGAATGTCTTCTTTGCATCAATGGTTATTGAAAAGATCTACCACAGTTAGGAACCAAGATACGTTTGTTTTACTAGAGGCTGGTATCACAGTCGCTGTACAATTTTTCGCGCACTTTTAACTTTCAACTGCTGTTGTGACGTTCTTAATTTACGTGGATGACTCCAATTAGGTTCATCCAAAAGGTGGCAATGTTTTCTTGTATCAAGTGTAATTGAAAGGGTCTACCACTGTTGGGGACCCAGCTACGCCTATTTAACTAGAGACTTGTATTACAGTACTGTTCGATTTTTCGCTCATTATCCACTTTCAACTGTTATTGACATTTAATATTTAGATGGATGACTCCAATTAGGTTAATTTGAAAGGTGGGGATGTTTTCTTTTTATCAAGGGTAATTGAAAGGGTCTACCACTGTTAGGGGAATGAGGTACGCTGGTTTACAAGGGGCTGGTATCTTGGTCACCATTTTATTTTTCGCTCATTTTTAATTTTCACCTACCATTGTAAAGTTTACAATTAGGTGGATGACTGCAATTAGGTTCATTTTACAATTGGGAATGTCTTCTTCATCAAGGGTGATTAAAAAGTCTTTCTCTATTAGGGACTAACTTTCACAGTCACCGTTCTATTCTTCACTCATATTCAACTTTTAACTACTGTTGTGACATTTCTAATTTGGGTGGCTGGCGCCAATTAGATTGTTTGAAATGTGGGAATGTCTTCTTTGCATCACAGGCAATTAAAAGGGTCATCAGTCATCACTGTTAGGTAAATAGTTATCCCCATATTACTAGGGGCTGGTCTCATAGGCTCCATTCGATTTATTCGTGGTTTTCAAGTATCTAGCTGTTTGCACACACTGTCACATTAGCTGTGACCATTCTTTCCAATTCATTATGAACGATGATGAAGGAAAATACCAACGACCCCGAAAATACGGATAATGATACATACAGGGTGATCCACAAAAAACTGACGACCCAACATTTTCGAAGTCCAACTTTTCTATTTAGCACCCCTCAGAACCAGGAGAGAGAAATTTTCCGTTTCATTAGATTTGATTTCTGTCCTATCCTGGTTCTGAGGGTTGCTAACTAGAAAAGTTGGACTTACAAAATGTTGGGTCGTCAGTTTTTTGTGGACCACCCTGTATGATTCAGAAACCTACCTAGAATCGAGGAATATTTGTGATTCTTACGATCCGGGGCTCAATCCTGGAGACTACGATGTAGACGTTCATAGTGTATGCAGCAGTGATGAACATTTTGAAGATGATATTACTGCAGAAACTACACTACAACCCGATTACGCTGATTACATAACGGAGCCTAATGAAGACTTTCAAGACACTGTTGAACCGAGCTGCTCTTATATCACAAACAGCAACCCTAAAACCAGCGAAGCACTTTGAAGTGTAGAATAAGACATTGGAAAAGTAAAATAAGCCTGTTAGCTTGGAAAACCACTCCAAACAAAAAACATGTCGTGTGCTATACCTCTAGGATAGTGTGGAAATGAGCATATTTTCAATTACATGGCAAAAGGGTGAATATTGACATAGAAGTTGGTTAGATGTTATTTAGTTCTATTCAAATTGTGTGTAAAATGTTGATAAGATAAAACTGGTCTGAAATGATTTTATGTAGAATTTAATTATCTTCATCTTAAGTCTAGTGCATTTTTGACATACAACACATAGTTTTGTCATAATATGCAGAAATCTAACTTTGGAAGCCATTTTTCCAAGATGGCGGCAAAAAGTTTAATTTGTATTGTCCCGGATTTAAATAAATAAATAAATTTATCGCTGGAGTTTAAGGATGGCAAAAGAGGATTGAGCCCCTAACAATGATCCTCACTATAGGGTAGAGGGGAATGCTACGCATTAATTAGTCGTATTAGATATTTGTTCAGATTTGCCTCGTATAGAAGCCTTTTAAGTGCTGAAACCGTGGGTACACATACCAAGTCGCCGTACAGGGACAACCATATAGGGACAACCCGGACCGAAAAATTATTCCGACAACAGTCAAGATGGCACGGAGGAAAAATGAGTCCAGCAATGACCTCGGGTGCGGTTGGGCACACATGCAAGGTCGAAGAATGGTAGCTCAACATGCAGATGCCCTTGGAGAAACGTATATACCAAGATTAAGTCAAATCTTAGCCTGCACAGTTCCAGAAGTTCCAGGCTGGACCTTGATAAACGCTGTGTAGGTAATCTGGCGGAACCCAGGAAGGCCCTTTGTGAATCTACGCTGATGACGCTCAACAAGATCAATATCCCCAACCAAGTACGGGGACCAAACTGGGGTTGCATACTCAAGAAGAGGATGCACAAATACCTTAAATGCCCAAATGTTAGTTGGAACATTACCAGATCGGTTCACAATATGCAGAAGCACAAATTTTATTACAATGTTGGGATGACTTAAGGTCCTAGTGAAGCAAATCCCTAGGTCACAAACTTCGGGCAAGGAAGGTAACGATTCATTGTTAAGATGGTGTTAACAGCGCCTATTTTGCCTTCCCACATGTAGTGTGGCATTTGTGAATAAAGTGGGAGCTGCCAGATCTTTGACGAATCTTCAACATGAAGAATCTCGGTTACAAGGGCCGAAAACAAGTAGTGGAACAATTTTCAGATCATTTGCGAACTTAATAACCGAAACATGTTACTCTGCGTAAAATTGAGATCATTAAGATAGCTCAAAAAAAGGAGTGGGCCGAGAACTGAACCCTTTGACACACCACTCGGCATATCGATCAACCCAGGAAAAGGCAACATTACCGATAATTACCTTTTGTGTCTGGTGTGCTAGGAAGGCCACTAGCCACGCCTTCAGGTCTCCACTGATACCACATCCATCAATTTTGCTGAGAAGTTTACAGTGCACCACGGACTCGAAAGCCATCCGAAAGTCGAAATAGACTACATCTGTCGGGATGCCTACATCAAGCGTCCATGTCCACCTGTCAAGTACCGCTAGACACTGGTATGTAGCAGATCTACCCGGCAGGAACTCAAACTGATCCTGAGTAAAAAATAGAGTTGGATTCGAAGAATGTAATCATGGTATCACTCACAATGGAATCCTTACAAGCCGCACACGTTAAGGCAATTGGTTGGTAATTAGAAGGGTCAGAAGGAAACCCTTTTTAAAGATCGGTACAACATTTGCTGTGCTCCAAGTCGACGGAAGTGTACCTTAAGCATACGAGTAAGTGCCGATCAGTGAAAGGGGATAGCTAATGACCCCAGCAAGTTTACTAAAAATGATGGCCGATAATTCGTCGGGGCCACAGGCTTTACTTTGTTTTAGTTTTTTAAGCGCAAGAAAAGCAGAATTAGAAGTAAAGGTAACTTGTGGACAAAGTAGAAATAGAGTGCTAATGGAGCACCATTAATAGAGTGCTAAAGGTAATCTGAGTTGGGCAGATGGAGTGCTTTCTACGGAGTTGGAGATATGGGGTTGGGAGCTGATCGGTTTACAGCTGGGAAGGTGGTGACGGGGGGAAATGGGCTGGTCTTGCTTCGATTCTAGGGAGGCGGTGGCAAAGATTGGATTTGACAGGATGATTAGGGAGCTTGATGAGGGTTCGATTGTGTGAACTGTTTATGAATGTGTGACGAGGTGTGTGTTGGCTAATTGGTGATTAGGGATATTTTTAGCCAAACTGCTGATATTACAAAAAAAAAAGTGATCTGATATGATTTTCAGTAGAATTTAATAATCTACATCTTAAGTCTACTGCGTTTTTAACATAATTTTGTCGTAATATGCTAAAGGCTGCTATTTTTCCATACTGGTGGCGGAAGCTCAAATCAGATCTACCAGGACTTTTTATAGTTTGTAAGGTTGACGTACGGAACTTCTCTACCAAAATTCAGCTTTGTGGAAATTACTTCCGTTTACAGCCGAAATTTCGTCTACTTTTAAGTCGCGTTTATGCAACGACTCGCCTTTGTATTCTCACAGTTGAAATTTAATTTCGATGGCAAATCTGTCATTTTCATGGAAACAACGCTTCCTAGATTAGCTAAATCCGGTATCGTTTGAGAAAATGCTTGCAGTCTTATAATTTGTGACAGTAAAATAAAGAATTCCTCCTAACGAAACAATTTTCCCAAACGCTTCTTAACTCAATCATTGACTCGTTTCATTGCGAGCTGGCAAAGCTAAAACTGCTGCCATGTTGGAATTTCAGGTAATTTCTAGCTTCTTGCTGCGAGAATGCAAAGGCGAGTCATTGCGTAAGCGCGCCCTTACTATACTGTAGTAATACTATCCCAATCGATACGCGAGAGCAAAACCTTTACAGAAAACTTGTGGCATTTTCCGCCTGCCATGCAATAGTGAGGTGACACAACTAAGTAGTTGTAGGGTTGGACAAAGTGCAGCATGGAGCACTCTTGCAGCATGACCTCGACAACATCTTTAAATGGGCTGAAGAAAATACCCAGCCATTTACCCCCACTAAATGCGAAGTGTTGCATCTTGGAAGGAACAACAATCAACATACAACATACTTACTCCTATGGCGGCAACCCTTTAATGAGTGTTTGAACTGCAAAATCTCTTGGTGTCTTGTTCACTGGCCGACCTCGAATAGTGCCCAGTGCGCTGCTGCTGCAAAACGAGCGAACGCAGCCTTAGGTATACTGAGATCTCATTTTACATTCTTCAGTAGCAATACTCTTTTCCTGCTCTACAAGACCTTTGTATGCCCACACATTGAATACTATGTGCAGGTCTGGAACCCCCATCTTGTTAAGTACCTACAACTTTTGAAATGTCCTGACTTTTGGAACTGTAAGAGATGTGCCACCAAGTTGATTCCTGGCTGGCGCAACTTCTACTCTGTGCGCCTTCATCGCCTCAGTCTTACCAACACGCGACATCTTGCTGAGCGACATCTTAGAGAAGACCTTTTGCTGATGTAGCAGATTACTGGCCACAACAATTCGCTTGATTCTGACCTCTTCCAAGACCCGCTGAGATAGTAGCTGCGCTCCACTCCAGGCCCGTCAGCTTGCTTTTGTTTAGCGACAGACACGCTATGAGTCTTCCAGTACCGTACAGATTGAGAACCCAAAGGAATTTGTATCTGGACTAAGTGAATGCGTGAAAAGCCCTCAATATGCGCCAGATCTCACAGTTTGATCATTCCCTGTACGTGTTTAAAGTTTAAATCATAAATTTTGTTCAGATACCAATCCTCATGCTGTACGGTACTGGACGATTCCTAGCGTGTCTGTCACTAAACAGAAGCAAGCTGAGGGGCCTGGAGTGGAGCGCAGCTACTATCTCAGTGGGCCTTGCCTCTTCACGCCTACTATCAGGGTAGATTAACAGTACCTTCCTAAAACACAGAACAGAGCGAACAGAACGCACCACTGTTACAGACAGTTTGGCTCCAAACGTGACGTCGCGCGTGCGCAGTGATGTTGCGCCAGGCGTTCAGTACCTTCCTAAACTACAATGCAGCTCAACAAGCTCAGCAGAGTATTCGATGCATCATGCCTTCACCGCGACCTGATCTGACTAATGGATTTGACCAAGATTGGCTAATAGAAGTGACCAGGCGAGAGCAATGCCAAATTGCGAACCATCTCAGGGAGGTGGTTTGCTGGGGTGGAGGTTTGAGCATGTGCGACGTAACAGTTTTGATGAAACAGATTCATCGCTGACGATGTTGACGTCAATCAAGCCGCATCAACACGGATATTAGCAGGAAGTGAGCCAAACTGTCACCAACAGTGGTGCGTTTGGCACGCTCTGATTGGCCGTTTATGAAGGTACCGTAAGTCTACCCTCCTTACTACCGTCGACAGCACCAGGGGTCGCAATAAAAAAAACTGCCACTGCCACTGCCACGTCCTCAAACTGACATCGAAAAGTTTACTTTGGCCAGAAGGGCGATTAATGAATGGAACAATCATCCTTACCATGTTTTGAACGCTCCCATCCCTGTAACAATGCCTGGAAAAAAGCTTACGACATGCTTCGCATGAAGAAACTTCACATCCTCCCTTCTGGCCCCACAAGCTTGCTTTGGTCGTGTATTTTTTATTGAATGATTGGCTTTTATTATTGCATCACATGACTATTAAAGTACAGGCAAGGTGCACAATATTATGGTGGCAACGCAATCTGTGTAGTTAATGGAACTCGGGGCATTGCTACTAATTAGCACTGCTCACACACACACTAGAAAACTGTAACATTACCAATTTACCGCTATTTACTTAACATTCCAACATTCGAGAACAGTTTTGACGAAACAGATTCATCGCTGACGATGTTGACGTCAATGAAGCCGCATCAACACGGATATTAGCAGGGAATGAGCCAAACTGTCACCAACAGTGGTGCGTTTGCTTTGCTCTGTTTGGTCGTTTAGGAAGGTACCGTATGTTCTTAAACACTGTGATTTGCAGCGATTACACACAGTAAATAATTTAGTAAAAAATATGCCGATGCCAAAAAATTTTGAAATCCGCCGCTGCTCTCCATATATTAACGTACCGATTAGCGCTACCGTCCAATAATTTATTGACGCAAATCTCTATAAACCTGCTCAATTGCTAGGCGTTTTTAATGTGCGAGACACAGATTAGAGAACAACCGCCGGGGGCGGTTGTTCTCAAATCTGTGGGCGGTTGTTCTCTAATCTGTAGTGCGAGAATTGCTGACTGAGTTTGCTGGGGCTGATGGCCAAGTGTCCCGTATTTTAGATTTGCGCGGGAATCTTAGGTGATTCTCTAAGTAGGCTACATGTCAAAGGAAATAAAAGGTATGTTTTCGACATTAAGGTTTTCGGCATAAGGTCTTTCAATATTTTCCACTCAAATTAAGTATATAAGGTTAGTTGGATGGACTTGACAACATGTGTCCGAACTTTTATTAATTTCTGATTTGTCTCATCGGAGATCCAGAGCCGGTTCAAGGGGGACGCGCGCAACGCGGCGGCGTAATGTCCCCGGTCTAAAGGGGCCCCCGCGCGGGGGGCGGGTGCACTCATCTTACTATAGCGAAAAGGCAGATTATTAATTGAATATCCTTTATATCGCATTGAATTAAAGAGAAAAACGGGGTGAGAATCTGGGCCAGTGCTTTGAAACTTGATGAATCATGTGGGTCGATTAGTCGAAGCATTGCGCGACCTGCTAAAACAGAAACCTTAAGGGCTAAAGTATAACAATTTTCTAAAAGCTCTGAATTCTGTTAGTACTTACCCTACACTCTCATTATATGGTCTCCTTTTTTTTGTGGGAGGCGCGGAACACAGTTTAAACCCCATCAGTACGTTACCACAATCAGTACATTTATACGGTGTTCGTTTTCGCTCGCGTGGCTGTGCACGGAAGCCCGCTCATGCCCCCGCGCTCTTGCCCCCAGCTGATATTTTTTCCCGTAAACAGTTCAGATAAATGGGTTGTTATTGTCAGTTTAGTTTTGTTTTGTTGTTATTGTCGGTTAGGTTAGGCAAGTACCGGCTTCTGTTTAGCGTTTCACTTGACGGACTTTGGCCCAGTTGATGCTTTCCTGCACAGCGCCGCCTGCCTCGAAAAAAATCAAGCGAACAAACGAGCGATTTTGCGTCTTTTTTTTTTTTTCGCCTTAAAGCTCCTTTCCGCACCTTGGAATCAACTTTAATCTGCCTTACGACGACAATAAGGCTTTTTTTTCTTTTCTTAAAATTTGGGGGCTTGTGGTGAACTAGATTTGTGCTCGAAATGGATAGTCCTTTCTTTTTCCCACTCCCCTTTTTATTCTCTACCATCTTCCTTTATTTTTTCTTTTACTTTTTTTGAAACTTTATGTGTTTTTTTTTTTGCTGTTATAGTTAGTAACGATTTTGTTTGCTGTTTTTTCCCC
>JAHWFP010084629.1:0-14597 GCA_023313725.1 Lithobius niger
GTCACTAGTGCTCGGATGTAGGAGTAATACAGTTGGTCTATTTGAATGTTAAGTCCTTGAAAAAAAAAGTTTAGTTTTGGAAAAAAATCCTTGAAAATGGTTGAATTTGTGTTGCCCAATCTTCTGTGAACCCTGCAATTTTAGCAGCTACCAACATCTACCACAGTCGTCTGAGTTGAACACATTCTCAGTAATATTTATTAAACCACTCCACTCCAGAAACGTTCTCAGTAAAAAGGATTGTGGCAGTGCATCATACTTTTTGGAAGCACTTCACTCTCTTTGAGTGGTCACTTCTCCGGAACTAGTAAATCGTGTATTAAAAGCCCAGTTGAAGCTAAAGCCCACCCCCTAAAATGCTGAAAAGTCAAAATCATGAAATAGTGGAGTTAAAGCCCATCCCTCAAATTGTCGTTTTTCTACGAAAAATTACCTAAAAGTTATACGATGTGAATAAAGATAATACTACTTGCTATGTTTACTGGCCCCTTCTCCCTCCCTGTAGTTATAGTGGACTCTTTCTTTAGCGCCTAGCACCTGCACAAGGCCTGGGCATCTCTCACCAAAGCCTCCTCCCTTTTTCACAGCAATTAAAAGGATGTAAAAATTGGTCTTCATAGATCGTTTAAAAGCTTCGAATTTTCGGTAATAGATGTCCAGAAAGGTTAGAAAATTGATAATGCTTGATTTAAAGCCCACCCCCTATTTTTGCCAAATTAACTGCATAAGCCCTAACTGCATTAACTGCACTGCACTGCACTGCATTAACTGTGGGCGTTTAATCCACGATTTACGGTCGTCTGGTGCTTAAAAGTCTTCATTCCAAAGAGTTCTACAGGCCTACTTAGTGAACTGCCGGTTAAGAAGTCGTTTGCTTAGTTTTTGCCATGTGAAAACAGTCTTATGGATCATGGCTGAATAGAATTATAAATAAATATGGATATACAGAGGAAACCTTTGGGCCGAAAGGTACAACTTAAGAAAGAACTGGGAATTTTTTTTTTACTTTACGATGTATGTAGCCTATGAATGAGTGTATACAGTACATGTATTGCAAAATAAAAATTGAGGAAGATTTCAGACCGGTAGCCTAGGAAATGTCTGAGCCTTGTGTAACTATATTTACCTCTGGTAGAGATTTGCATCTGAAGTGGAATTTACAAACCATAGTTGGTTGGTTGAAATCTGGAGTTGTTGTATTTGTAAGAAATAAAACAAAAAAAGCAAATGCTACTCACCAAATTGAATCAGTTTTTGAAGTCATTACCTCTTCAGTGTTCGTTGGCAGATACGTAGGGTTGATGCCTGTTCGATAACTACAACCAAGTTTATGCTCATATCACCACACCTCTTGAACCGAACTGCCAAACGACTAATGGTTTTCGTCTGCATTTAGAATTACGATGGTTGATGGCTATTGGCTACAGTTAGCATTCTTTCAGGCCCTCCTGACGCATGCAATCAGCAAATGCATGCGCAGATAGCCAAAACAAGATGTCATAGCTCTCTCCCACATGCTTTTCTCCTCTTTGTCTGTCCTCACTCTTTCACGTCAGTGCCATTTGATATGGTTGTATATTTTTTGTTAAGTTTGTGTATTTTTCGCATTTGTTGGAGGTATGGCGTCAAATGCAAAGATATCGACGAAGTCAATGTGGATTGTACGGATGGAAACTATAACAGTGAAGAACCCTGAAGGCGTGGGAGTGGACGTTGTGGAGTGGCTGTTTGGCCTAACAGAGGAGTGGTTGCATTGGGTTTAATTGACCGTTCGTTGATTGTGGCGTCAGTTTCGGAGTTAACGACGAGGACCAAATGTGGAGTACTGCTGGATTGACATACAAGATGGGTGCCTCAAACTGCCGACTTAAATGTGTTGCTACTTGCTACTACTTAATAACACTGATGAATGTCCATCTTTTCCAGAGTACTTCCTCTCTAGAAAGTAATTTAGAAGGTTTAGCCGGCGTGTTGGAAGCTGATCTACCCAACTACAAAATGAAGATCTTGCGTATCTTGTGTGACTGGTAAGTCTGTAATAGTCGTTGCGCCATTGCAAGAGTCTTGAAGCTTATTATAGTAAAATTTTGGGACGTTCAGCATTCTGTCTCGGGTTTGAGTTCAGCCTTAACATCATTCCACACGCAACCATCACCAGAGAGGATTGTAAAGCTAAGCAGCACACTGTCAAGGCTGCTTTGGTAGACATCCTTCTCAGCAAAGGAACTCGTGTCACTAATGGGCCTGGTCGACTCTTGCGTGGCGCTAGTGCCCATAGGCCATAGGGGCTTGGTTCTATCTTTTATTTACGACCGTAGAACATTTCAGGAGGGGGTCGGGGAGGCTCTTGTTTCAACAGGGCATTTATTAGATGATATACAGTATATGTATACTGATGGGAGACAAAATATTACTACTGAGTGGAGATTTTAGGCAAGTCCTACTAGTTATTGTGTGGTTTATGGTTGCTTACTGTTGCCAGCCTGCTGTCCTACAACCTTTCATCTTTAAATTGTCTTAAAAATTCTGCATGCAGAGAGGTGTGTTGTTTGAGCAACAACCTACCTCAAGCATTAGACATTCAATAGGTAAATAGTCCCAAGCAAGAAATTAAACTTATTCTAGTGCAGTAGTGAGTACGTAAGCTCCATTAAAAGTGGTAATATGGAGGAGTATGTAACTTCCCCAATATATTAAAAATTATAGCATTTTCACTCTACGATGGGCTCTTGCCAGTGTTTACTGGATCACATATAGTCTTGGTTCATGTTTTTGTTTATGTGTGACAGTTGCAGAGACTCGTCAGGACCGTGGCTGTCCTACGGACTGTAGACATACTACTTGTCCTTTCTGTCGATTTACATCAGTTCCTTAGTTCTGTCATTTGACTGTAACGTGAAATTGGATTTTGTCTTTTTTTTAAGTGCTGTGAAAATGCCAGAGAAGACAACTGTGTATTCCACCCTTGTCGGTCTCTTGAATGCTCGCAATTACAATTGTGGGGGTGAGGTGAGTTAAAGAGAGTGTAAACTTGGTTAGTTTGGAGCTGTTTTGTGGCTTAACAGCCAACAGGATTTGGTTGCTAGTGTTGCCAGACTGTATGAAATGCAATTTTTTACATTAATTTGCTGTTCCTTTTATTTGTAGTTTGTTGAAATGATGGTGAGGAATTTCAAAGAGGCCCTGAAAGCGTGTCAGTTTGAAAATGCAAGAATAATGGTAAGTTGGTTAAGTTCAGAAGCACGTGTCCTAGCCTACATAACGGGAAAATAACTTTTATGGATACTAAATATAATTGTTTATAGGGCCACGTAAAATCTCAAAAAATTTCGGGGGGGGGGGTTGATTTTCTAAAGAATAACGCATATGATTTTTTATCTACACTTTTTATTTACAGAATGTAGTGATGGTGGTAATTTTTTTTGAGCAGGTCCTTTACGGCCAATAGACATTAATAAGCGGCTTACAAACTTACAGTTGCATATTTTTTAACATGATTAAAGCAATCTTAGTACGCATGGTATTAAGGCTCACACTTACGAGGGTAGTGGTAATTCGTGAATTATGGCCATTAGCCTAGAGTCTTCATTCTATAACTGGAGATGACAGGCACTACGAGCATACATTTTTGTTAATCGTTAGCTGAAAAAAAAAATACAAGGCAACCTTCTACAAGGCAACCTGCTGCCATTCAATCATCCCCTCGTTTTGCGTAGCATGATTGAATGGCGTACTTATTTACAATTAGAAACTTATGACTTCTTTGGTACAGCAACATGGATTATTTCTCTGGTTCTCACTATGCTTGGTTGCCAGAGAGAGACGTCACCTTCCAAGTACAGCATTCTACAGTGGTTGAACAATGTGACCATCATGTCCCACATGTATCTTAGGTAGTCCTGAGTGTTTGAGGGGCACCTCACAATGTTCTCATTGGGACTTCCCTTTCTGTTTGGTGGCATGCTTTAAACGTTGTCTGTGGATGGAAAAGAGTTGTTTATATTTTTTAATTACGTGGCATGTAAAAAAGATTTTTACTGCTATCCTGGAATCGACGTCGGACACGAACGGACACGAGCAGTCCACCCTAACAGAATCGGAAAGCACGCTGTCCGGACCGGGCACGCAGAGCCCGCGGTTGTCCGGAGCGGACACGGGACGGTCCGGACCCTCGGGAGAGTGGGCCGGATAGGGCCCGGAGTCTCGACGTGCGCCCCCTTGGGGGCTACCGGAGACGTGGGAGCAACAATGGCAGCAGACTATCAGCAGTGACTTTCAGCAGACAGTGGGCTTGGCCGACAGCTGGAGGAGGACAGCCATGGACTATGTATGGACACGGTCAGCCATTCCAAAGCTGGGGTTGCCCTCCGCCACCCCCCCCCCCCCCCCCCCCCACGGGCGCAACAGGGCGCAACAGGCGCCGGAGTGATCACTGGCTCTTCAATGGTCAGTTGTTCGCCATTGCTCCGGAATTGCGAGACAAGGTGAAGCCTCAAGCCCCACCGCAACGCCAACGAGGTTCGAATATGAGTAAAGGATCCAATCATCAGGTACAGACATTTCAGGAGTTGCCCTACCCAACAGAAGACGACGTCAAACCTGGGACAAAGTCAGTTTCCGTCAGGAGGTGCCCATAAGGGTGGCAGAGGTAGAGGCGCACAGGGAAGGGGCTCGTTCCCTCGCAACAGGGGCGGCGGACACCGACCCCCCCCCAACACTCGGAATTGACAGCATCCTGAGGCAACCGACCCCCACGCTCCACCATCAAGTGGGGGGGGGGGGTGAGTCAAGCATCACCTCGGAACGTGGAGAGCCATTTCAAACAACAAGTTCGTGCGAGCAGTGGTGGCCGGGGGTTATATCCCAAGTTTTACTTCGGCCCCACCGCTGTCTCACACTCCGCCACACTGGCTAAGAAACAAGGTGGATCCTCCAGAGTACGTAGCGGAGGTTCAGAAATTGGTGACGAAAGGTGCCCTTCGGGAGTCAGAGCCCAACACGCCGGGGTTCTACAGCCCGGCTCGCATAATTTTTTTTCGTAAACAGTTCAGCATAGGCAGTCAAATCGCGCCCTCTGATTGGTCGTTCTCTCGCTTGGCAAGATGGCGACGTCGGCGGCATCCGACGAGGAGGTGTTTTCGTGCTCGAACAGACTATCTCTTCCAGTTACTTTTCCTTGCCTACTGAATACATTCTTGCCCGTTTATAATAATATGAAATTGCTGCAACTTACGACTTAAGCTTGTCATAACCGAAGATGGAGCCTAGAAGGTATACTAACACTTCACCACTCGTCCTTCATCGGACGCGATTGTGAGCGCCGAATGAATGAAGCAGTATTGACGTTAAGCATCTCAAGGGTGGCTAATTTTTCGCCTTACGACGATCGCGTTTTTGGTTACCGCTGCTAATTCCGTAGTTGCAACCAATTTCTGCGTATTGAAAATAAACAACAGTCGCATAAAACGATATCCTACACTACTACACTCAAAATATTTGACAAATAATATTACTAACCCAGAGAATTTTTTTTTTTTAGATTTTAGCTATATAAACAAATGAGTAAACATTTAGTGACCAAATAAATTCAGCAATACGGAACGCAACGCTGCTGAAATCATGCTGTTATAAAACGGCATAAGAACAAAATTTTGAAACTATTAAAACTTGCGCAAAAATAATATAATTTTTGATTTTGATTGTAAAGCCACTTTATAACAGAATATGGATTAAACGTTATCCCATGAACCATAAACACTGCTAGCAGTGAAGGAAACTGCGAAAATTTAATGCGATCATGAGTTTGTTGCTGTGTGACGTTTACACAAGATTATAAAAATTATCTAGAAAAATTATCCCCCTTCGTCGAAAATTACCATGTAACAGTTGACAGGGAGCGCTAAGGCAACAGAGTACGTTTCATAGAAAATTAAAATATGTGCGCTGTAAAAAAAAAATCCGCATTCATTAATAAATTACGAAAAGAAAGGCAGACGTTTTCAATACGCAAAAATTGGTTGCAACTACGGTATAAGCAGCAGTAACCAAAAATGTGATCGTCGTAAGGCGAAAAATTAGCCACCCTTGAGATGCTTCACCTCAATACTGCATCATTCATACGGCGCTCACAATCGCGTCCGATGAAGGACGAGTGGTGGCTGTTAGTATACCTTCTAGGCTCCATCTTCGGTTATTCCGAGCTTAATCCGTAAGTTGCAGCATTTCATATTATTTTAAACGGGCAAGAATGTATTCAGTAGGCAAGGAAAAGCAACTGGAAGAGATAGTCTGTTCGAGTACGAAAACACCGCCTCGTCGGATGCCGCCGACGTCGCCATCTTCCCAAGCGAGAGAACGACCAATCAGAGCGCGCGATTTGGCTGCCTATGCTGAACTGTTTACGAAAAAAAATTATGCGCCCGGCTCGTGTGATCCTAAACGGAACGGGGGATCGCGGTTAATCTTCAATCTCCGTCATCTCAACGAGTTCGTCGTCAACAAACACTTCAAGATGAAGACGTTGGGTTCGATTCGACAGGCGATCCGCCAGGACGAGTTCTCCACGTCCATCGATCTGGAGGACGCGTACCTTCATATCCCACTACACCCCAGTGTCTACCATTTGTTCCATTTGGTCTGCCTAGGGAAGGGCTACCACTTTGTAGTCCTTCCCTTTGGCCTGTGTACGGCCTCCCACGTCTTCACGGTGGTGATGAAACCCGTGCTGGTGGCCCTACATCGAGCGTTGATAAGGGCCCAGGCTTATTTAGACGACTGGCTCCTGTGCCACAAGGATAAGGGTGTGTTGACGAGACACACAAGGATGTGCATCAAGTTCTTGACCCACCTAAGACTAGGTGTGAACCTGGAAAAGTCCAGGATAGTGCCGGAGAGGAGTATCTCGTGGGACGACTTGTTCGGGTATGCGTTCCCACCATTTTGCCTCATTATACAGGTGTTGACCAAGATCAAGAAATCGACAGTCACGTTTATTCTAATCGCGTCATCGTGGGAGGCGGCCCCGTGGTTCGTCGAACTATGGACGTACAAACTCGACCTCCCGATTCCACTCCCGATCCGACCGGACTTGCTGTCGCAACACGGTGGCAGGACCCTGCACCCGAACCCGGGGATCCTAAAACTTCACGCCTGGAAGTTATAAAAGACGAGTTGGCAAGGACTGGTTTCTCCACCAAGGTGTAGGAATGTGATGGTGGAATGTATCAGAGACTCATCAAAATCCATTTACGAAGTAACGTGGCGTGGGTGGGTCGAGTGGTATAACTCGCACAATGTGCAGGAACGGAACCGTCACCACAGCAACTGTGCGAATTCATTAACTCGTTGTTCGAGCAGGGCCTGGCCCCCAGCACCATCAAGGGGTATAGGGCAACGATTAATTCGGTGTTGGGACTATCCGGGAACAAGAGCACCATGGAGAGCCCAGCGGTGTCACGAATTGTACAATCATTCGGGGTGCTCCATTCGAGGAAGAGAACATTGTGCCAGGAATGGGATGTCACGGGTAGTACTCCAATTCCTAGCAGAGGCGCCTTTCGAACCGCTAAATGAGGCCTCTTTCAAACATTTGTCCATGAAAACGGTCTTCCTTTTAGCCCTAGCGACAGCTTCGAGGCAGAGCGAGCTGGCCGCCTTGGCGAGGGGCCGGGATTTTCTGAGGGCATCCACTAATTGGACACGAGTCTTCTTTTTGCCCCACCCGTGGTTCCGGGCAGAGAACCAGAGGCCGGAGGATGCAGCGGCACCTATTGTGATTACGGCGCTGGCACCAACCATGGAGAAGGGGTGTCCGGACAGACTGCACTGCCCAGTCAGGGCGTTGCGATACTACCTGGCGAGGACGAAAGAGCATGTGGAAGGGGACGCCTCAGGAGGCGAGCCCCCACAACCATGGATCTTGCTGTTCACTAAACTCACACCGGACGGGGGACAGCCCACCCGGGAACCCGTGTCCCCGGGCATCATCGCGAAGTGGATTTGCACCACCATCGAAGGCGCCCACCGAGGAGAAGACTCGGCGGCCCCAGGACGGATCTCAGCTCATGGTGTGAGAGCGCTGGCCACGTCGTGGGTTTTCGCCGCAGATATACCGCTTGGCGAAATCCTAGAAGCAGGAAGATGGAAGAGACGTAGCCCATTATCTGAGGAGGATTGAGATGTCCGATGCCAAGAACAGGGACATCAGGTTCATGGCTGCTGGTAAAGTGGTTAAGCGGAAATGAGGTAAGAGGTATTGTCTCTCATACCCACCACCGGGGTCCACCGGTGGATGGGTCTGCTCTGTAAGATTTCATATGTTAGGTCATGTGGGGTCTACTGAGGGTCTTGCATTGGTGAGGGTTCGACGCCACCGTTTCGGTAGGACAAAGTCAGCATATAAAATACTTGTAAGTATTTTAGGCTACAGTAAAAACAGGGTTTTACCCCTAAAAGCCTAAAATACTTACCTGTGGGAACCCACCCTCCTCCCGCGTCGAACCGTGTTTCACGGGGAGACAAACTGTGAGGTTGAGCGGGAATGGGGCGCCGCCTAGTGGCGGTCAGGGGCCCCAGTGGAGCGCCATTGCAAGGACCAAGAGAGTAGAATTTCATATTTGGGACGGGTAGCATTTCCAAATAATTGTAAAGCATATAAAATACAGGTAAGTGACAATGGCGAAACGAATACGGTTTCAGCAAGCGAAATAGCAGAATCGTCTGCTTGTTTGGGGCTCCATTCTACTGAATGGCTGACACCCGGGCCTAGTACAGGTAAGTATTTTAGGCTAAGTAAAAACTATTTTTAGGGGTAAAACCCCGTTTTAGCCAAATATCCAAGTAATTACCTCCAAACAATGTTGATAACAAATTGTTCTCTCAGTTTTTCTAATAAATTCTTGTACTTTTCAGATGCGCTTTTTGGCTGATTTGGTAAACTGTCATGTTATTTCTGCTGGTTCACTTCTGAACCTTTTCGACAGCATGGCTGAAACAACGTTAGAAGACAACATACCACAGGTTTTACTTTTCTATTGATTAGACTAATGTGTGGTGCAAGGTTCACACAGGGTGCTTACAGTACAAGTCTTTATTTTAATTTTGGAATTTGTGAGGACCTTAACAGAACAGTGCTTAAATTTGAAAGTTGCTAAAGTTGCTTAAAAAAATATATTTTGGGTCTGAAGAGATGATTTGTCTTATTAGTGTAATTTAGTCTACAACAGTTAAAACTCATGTTTTAGTCAAAAGTAATTGCGAACTCGCTCTCTAATTTTGCATAGCCTATAGGCTCGTTATTCACGTGTCAAGCTAGTCTCATTCTTCGCAAGCGATGGAAAGCACGAGTTGTACCTTTCCAGAGTGTGTTGGCTCTTGGAAAAACTTACAAAATGGCTTTCTGTTGGGACTAATGTATTTGATTATTATTAAAGAATAATACCCTACTTATATTCATGACGTTACTGGAAACTAGAGATCGACCGAGTCCGGATATATCCGGATCCGGCGCCGGATAATGCGGTATCCGGCAAGATCCGGATCCGGCCATTATATTGAGCCGGATACTGGTTGTAATACAATCAAAACTTGTCGCCGTAAACATGTTGCATGCCTCGGTAAAATAAATCGACGTAAAATAACTAAGCGATCTACGGGTATAAAAAATTGCAGATGTAATAATTACAGTGTAAATTAGTGCACAAAAATATACTTGGGATAATCGTATTAGGTTTTCATAACTAAAAAAAAAAGTTGAAGTTCGACTACGTAAATGCGCTTACGAAAATATTCATCTTCCGTTGCAGTACATGGGATACCTTGAAACCTTGGTCCTCTGGTTATTCCTCCATTACAGCGTTGTTTACGGCTTCCAAAATCCTTTTTTAAAAGTTTTTATTATTGTAGAAGTAGTTTAAAGTTGTTTTATTCCTAATTTATATTCGCTATCGGTGATAGCGATCAGTTTACGGCCGTCATCGGCGCTCCCACTCTTTGCCGGCTGTTCGCCAATAGACGCGCACGTGCTAGCTTCAATGGCTGTGACCTTGACTCGCTTCGCGTGACGTCACTTGCGACTGGCCCCCGTCGCGATAGTGATCACGTGCTAAACACGTGCAAATCGGGGAATCCCAGCTTGCCAACGCAACCAATATGGCGGCCGTTTTTGCGTTGTTGAGTTACGACAGCTTGAACCAAGGTCTAGTTTTAGCAAACAAAAGCAATTTCACGTCAATTTTGACAATACGGCCAACAAAAACATCAATTAAGGTAATTAAAAGATGATATTAAATTAAATGAATCCAAAATAGGCGTGCCAAAGTACCTAATTCAGTCGGAATTAGGCTACACCTCCATTGTATGCAATGGCGATTTTTCTTTGCAAACGGCGCTTTGAATTGAGAGTGTGTCGGGAGTTAAGAAACGGTTTTGAAGTGACGATAAATCGGGGTTTGGACGCCAAGGGGTTAAATTCAAAAAGTAAGACGGTTTAATGACGACATCAAAAACTAGCAAGAAATAATAGCATGATAAACCAAAGATGCCTTCCATGTTGCAAGAGTCGAGACAGTTATGTTCATAAAATGAAAAAAAATACAGCTTTTTTTATGTTGATTTCATTCCTTTTTTTTTTTGCTTTTGGTCTTTGTTATACTGTACGCAATACAAAACGGAATGAAAGCAATTTAAAGCAGTAAATAACAGACCTGTTGTGATTTTGATTTAGTTTTAATGCAACCAAAATTCAATAATTTTAATCTAAAATAAATAAGTGGACTACATAACTGGTTTCACAAATATTTCAAAATTTTGCTAATTATTTTTCGAAATGAAGCAGTAGGCTAATCAATGAGAAATCCTTCAACTAGAAAAATGTTTTCTGACTGATTAACCTAATGAGTGCTTTGACTGTTTCAAAAAAAATTTGCAGAATTTAGCAACATTGCAAAAACAGTTCTGTAGCCTACATGCAATTATACCATTCTGGTAGTCATAATAGCGTAAGACTTCTACGTGTTTAATTAAGAAAATAATGTGAAACAAAGCGAAAATCAACACCATAGCTGCAACTTATAAGGGGGAAAAAATAAAACGCCTTTGTTTCGTGTTTGTGTGTGAATTACCCGGTATCCGGTACCGGTCCGGATCCGGAACCGACCCGGCACTGACATCAAATTATCCGGAACCGACCCGGATCCGGCAAAACGGTATCCGGTCGATCCCTACTGGAAACAACACTTTTTTTGAGGTCCTGTTGTTGCTGAAAGGTGCTTTAAAATGGTCGTTAAAAAGTCCTTCGAATTCCTGAAAAGTGCGTAAAGTTTTTTTTTTTTAATTTGTGTGAACCCTGGTGGTGATTGCCTAGAGCCTATCCAGAGCAGGGCCATCATTTGGAAGCCGTAATCACTAGTTATCTGAATTAGAATAAGCGTGAACATTTAAGGATGGATGCCCTTGGTATGTCCCAAGTTGTAGAGGACCCAGTGGTTTATACAAAGCTTTGAATTCCTTGAAAAACCGTACATTTGAAAACTAAAAATTATGCCTGATTCTTGAAGTGCAGTTAATCATTTAATACAGTAGTAATTTTATACCTTAATTAGTAAGTAAATAAATGAATAAAACTAGTTAGGTCTAGTACGCCGCCGTGTTCTCACATTGCCCCCTTTGTTGTCGTACTGGCGTTTGTTTCCGTTGGGGCCTCCAAGTTTGATTGTACGTAGTTTTGCATCAACAATTGAATGTAGTAAATCTGTAAATCATTTGTGTGTGATTGTTACTACTAACAAGCATAAAACCACCCTTCTCATTGCTGGCCGCCCGCTAAGAATGAACACTCATCCTTTTTCATTGCTACCGTGAAATTCATTAGTGAGTGATTATTACTACTAAGCCTACGCAATGCAGTGCAAGCAACTTGCATCAGAAAGGGCAGTAGCTTAGGAAGTGCTATTCCACCAGCTATTGCATGCTGTATACCTCCTGCCACCTTGTCATTTGTGGAGTGTGGAAATAATGTTCTTATTATTTACCGTGGATTAACTCTCCATTTAGAACTATAATTTTGTTATTGTCTTTGCATATTGAAAGCTTGTAAGGCCATTTTCTGGTAATCAAAATACGACGCTTTAATACATATATTATATTGTATAAGCTATGAAAATACCAGAATCGGTTACGCAATTTCGGTAATTTTGTGTGCA
This sequence comes from Lithobius niger, assembly GCA_023313725.1. Taxonomy (NCBI): domain Eukaryota; kingdom Metazoa; phylum Arthropoda; class Chilopoda; order Lithobiomorpha; family Lithobiidae; genus Lithobius; species Lithobius niger. The sequence continues at coordinate 12,201 of JAHWFP010084629.1, forward strand.
AACAGTCCTTGGGTTGGCCTTAAAAAGCTTTTGAATGGTTTCATTTGTTGTGTATGACGCCTTTCAAGTGTCATACACAACAAATGAAACTATTCAGAAGCTTTTTAAGGCCAACACCCCCCCCCCCCCCCCCCAAAATAATAAAGAATGGAATTTCACAGTTCACTGCAATCAAAGCAGTGGTTGAAACTGGCCTGCCAGTCATCGTGGAGCATGCATCCAATTGGTCGCCCACTTGCCTTGCACGCTCCATTGTGGTGAAGGTTTAACCCCTAACGAAGATTCCCTAGGACGCAGTTAGTGACAGACAATCTGAAATATTTTGGGCAAGTTCAGTTTTACTTTGGCTCTAAGGTCCTCTAAGGTAACGTAAGGTCCTCTAAACCATACGTTCTGCTGTACAAACTGTGGGCATAGCGTTCGAGGCAGAAGTAAAAGTTTACGCTCGTTTTACACATTTACCACAATTAGGATAAATACCACAATAAGGACCGACCACAAAACACATAAAAAGTCGACATCTCTTCTCTTCTCAGATTTCAAACAACCTGCTGTTGCAGATTCAACCACTGATCTACATTCCACGTCTCATCCAATCTGGATATAACACCCGGGTGCATTATCAGTGCACTTTATTGCATACAAAAACTCACAAATTGAATCTTCACATTTTCTATGACTGAGGTCCATTTTGGGCGTAGGGGTATTCAAAAAGCAGTAAACAGAGTTTACGGTCCAATAATATTTATTAATCTTGCATCTCATAAAAATCCAATAACAGTCCACAGCTCTACATTCGACAGAACCTTAAATGCATTTGCAACTTATTCTTGGTCAACGATTGATAATTTACAGTTGAAGAACACGAGAATCATTAGTTCAATGTCGGAACAGTGCTCACAAAGCCAAGCCAACAAGTATATAAAAAACAAGAATATCCCAAATAACAATGCTGTTCTACGATAGCTATATGGAGTTGCAAAAGATAAAGGAAAACAACTTTACATGGCTAGCATGGTATTTAACAGGGCTGGTTTTTACTAGGTATTACCTGTTGTTTACTGACCCCAGAAATAAAAACATTTTTCCCAGTTACACAAATTTTCAAGCTGCATTATGTAGTATAAAATGTGATATTAGTGGTAAATAGCAGCTGAGGATACAAGCTAAATTGAATTCAAAATGTCTGCAGTCTCAAAATGTGTTTGCCAATGTGAAGTTAATGTAGAACATGAATACAAGCTAAAACACTTATTTTTTGTGTTAGTACTCTAGTCTCAGCATTCTGCTAAATCTAAACATTCTGTGTAAATTACTGACAACTACTGTAAGAAAGCATGTAGCCTGGGAAATTACCAACGGTACTATGTAAATCAATTAATCTATAACTAGTGGATAAATCAGTAACTGTGGTAAAAGGATGCTTAAGCTAAATGCAAACGGTAGTACAAAATTTAATCGTATCTCAAGTCGCAAAGACTCGGTTACAGGGGTACCCCTAAGAGCAGGAGACTGGGTACCTTCTCCATTTTTTAAGTAGCCCCTTTCCATTACCACTCTCCTTGCTGACCCCTTTATTATTAGGGAGTGCAGTGGTAAATTTGAATCCAGTAGGACAATCGTGGGTAGAAGCCAACCTTGCTTTTGATTTTTTTGTGAATAAAATAAATCTACTCTGAAATTTGGTAAGAAATGCTTGGCCTTCCTCACAAAGTTGGTAAAACATTATCCATCGTCCAAATGAATTAAAATACATAAATTTTAAAATGTGGTGACAGTTTCAAACACTGTTACGTGTACTGGTCTAGATTGAATGTGTACTGCTCTAGATTGAATGAGTAAAATTGCTTTTATTTCCAGGTTCGGTCTGACTGGTACGTGTTTGCAGTATTGAGCACCCTACCTTTGGTACGCAAAACACATAAAGCTGTTCAAGAATAGTCGTTTTTTTAACCCCATATTGCTCGAAAACCCTTTAGATTGACTTACCTTGCCAAGTTACTAGATGGCAATGGGTAGCCCTTTATAATGTTTTTAATACTGTAAGGTATGTGCTTGGGCTCTAAAAGATCTAACGGAAGAAACTGTCCTTTGATCCTTTTTATTTAAAATACCGTTGATGGAGTAATTGGACCTCCCCCCCCCCACAATTCCTCCAAAACAAATGTAAAAGTAGAAAACTCAAAAAACGATTAGCCTTTTAGGTGACTTAGCGTGTATAACGTACACAGTAGTACTAAAATGCAGAATAAGCTCGTAACTGATTGCTCTGTTTTGCAGGTTGGCCGCGAGTTGTATGAAAAGAAAGAACAGGATTTTGACAGATTATTAACCACCGTAGACACATATATTGGGTAAGAGCAATACAAGATATTGTAGGTACTGTTTCGGTGTAAC
>JAHWFP010084630.1:0-31982 GCA_023313725.1 Lithobius niger
GGTCTTAAACCCTTCACCAAATTCTTAATAATGGACAGAAACGGCCCATCTTGGAACCATTTAATAGCCAGACACAATAGCTAAGTCTTCGGGAAGCCCAATCTTCAAAATTCCATCCTGAAGTCTCACAATCGCCATTTGAAAACTACTCCAAAACTACCGCAGCGCTCCTTCATCATGGCCGCCAATATTGAAAAATTGTATCTTGTATTTTCGATTTTATTGCTTTTATTTTAGGGCAAAAAGCCCAAAGACACTAGCTTAGTTGTGATTTAGGAGGGGCTTCCATTTATGGTACTTAACCTCACATACATGTGGATACAGACAACCTTTTAAGTGTGATATTTTTTATTATGTTTGTCAGCCGCAAATTCTATGAAAAATTTCCACAACGATCGTTACTTGTCTTTTAACTTTAAAGTTAAAGATCCAAATTAACTTAAATGCATTATAGCATTCAGTAAGCTAGTTTATTTATCCATTTTATACTTTATTAATAATCTTTTGCCCCCAGAATGCTACCATTAGTTTTGAACTAATTCGACATCGGCTATCACCGGACACAAATTTTTATGTAAATATTTTTGCCTTAGATCTCTACCAAAACTCCCACTGTGACCATCCGAAACTGTGCAATGGCTTGTCCTTCGATTAAAACCAAAAATCTTATAAATATCTGTTCCCAATGCCAATCCAAAGTTAGTCTGTGCAAAGAAACTCAGTCCCCCCGACCAACCTAGTTGTGGTGTGTAACACTGCAGTTTACAGTTAAAGCTTATTAAGTCTAATAGTAAGGATTTATTCTTTACCCAAGCCAAAGTACTAAGTTTTAACAAGAGCCATTTCACCAAGTTCACATGTAAATATTCAATCAATAATCAATATACCAATGTAAAGGCTTTTCCCAATGTTCAAGAGTTGAAAACTCAATTTGGCCAATCTTTAACATGTCCCTACTCCTTCAAAACGGCTCTGCACCAAAACCATTTGCTCTACCGACTTTTCCATTGTTCTCCTGGCCCTCCACCTGTCAGACCCCCGCAGCTCTCCTCGGCGTCTGCGCTTTGGTAGAGAAAATCCGCTGCTCCAGCATAAAAAGCCACAGTTGCCCTCCCTCTACAGCTCAGTCAGCACAGCTCACAGATCTCTCAAGCTAGAAGGGTCACGTCGGTCGGGAGTGGAGATGTCACGTCCGTGGTTACCATACCGGGCAAAATGGTAGTGGTTCGTATGTAACTAGTTTAACTTTAGAAGTTTATCTTTTGGACCCCCCAATTCTAAATTCATAGTCTAAAGTAAAACTAACCTCTAGCTTAGGAGTCATTATGGTTGGTAAGCCAAATCGGCATTCCTGGTCCCTACCACCATAATGTTAGAGTAGGCATCTCTTTCTAAAAAGCCAAGTTCATTCTTTGTTCGTTTTTTAATGTAAACAAAGGGACGGTTTGATCCTCGTGGATTCAGGGAAAAATAACTGTTGGACGACTTGAAAACTACAGTTGTCAAATATAGTTGCAACTTAGCGGACGCGGTTCAGCTTGCTGGGTATTCCAGGATTGGAACCCAAGATAATACTTTTTCTAATCGAAATTAAGTTTGTTTGAGAATCAACATCGTTGTTCTAGTGTAAACTGAATTACTAAAATGTAAATTCAACCCCATTGCTTTTCCAACTTGTTAAAGCCAAAACTAGTGAACTGTAATTGTAAAAGTGTTTTATATATTCATTTTCTGATATTTTAAAATAAATCCAAGAGTTTAAAACTTCAGGTTCGTTCCCTAGCAGAACAATTATTTTTAAGTGTGAACTGTTATGTAGCCCTTTTAGCTTTATACTTCGTTTAAGCAATTAAATTAATCCACTGATGGTGGCAGTGAAATTACCAGTAGCATTAAGGTTAGGCCTATAATTAGGACACCGACGCTTCATTCCCCATGCCGGGACTGTAGCCCATGCTGTGCTTATTAACGTGAAAAGTCGTAATAATCACCAAAACTTGATGCTAAGCAATACTCGTCAACCAATGATGTCGGGGGCACTACAAGCACCTCAGCCGTCGTAGCGTCCGCCACTACAGTGGCAGGGGTTGACCTTTCCAGTAGCCCACCACTGAAACCATTTTTTCCACTTTGTGAACAGGACAGGTGACCGGAGAGAGGGACCCTGATCGGAGTTTTATCATCCACTGGCCATTGTCTGTTGTCTGTGTGACGCCGTCAGCTGGCATTAGAAGGCGTCAAACTTAAGGCATTTATATGTTTGGCGTTAGGTATAAAAACTCCAAAATACCAGTTTCTTACTATCTGTAAAATACTAACCTCTACTATGTGCTAAAATCGTTTTTGATTTGCTTTTCTACCCGATTTTTTAAACCCCTTAAAAGTTTAAAACACCTACAACACTTGCAATGCAATGTGGTTAGCCTACATGCCACTTGGTGCGCTACAATCGGTGCCGCCAACAAGCCAGCGCCAGCCCAACAACGTCACTTCGTTTTCGGGTACAGAACAGTGCAGACATGTGGTTTTTGGTCTGCTCTCTTTTTGCTTTTCGTTAGGAAATCGCCGGCATTTGTATTCCCTACCCGAGAATTTCAAAATGACAGACAATAAAAAACTACGTTGTATGTTGGAGTCGAGAGAATTTTCCGTTTGTTTGTGCAAAAAGACCCCTCAGGATATTCACCCTGCCTGTCGCAGGTGTAGGCCTTGTAATTTTTCTGAATCCAAGTGTGGTTGGCGGATTATATGAACACGAAAGTTGTGAAGAAGGTGCCGCATACCTGGAAGAAATCTGACCAGCGTCGAGTGCATCTTGCAAAAAAGGCGCTGTTGGAGTCTACTTCTGGATCTTAAAACTACTCTTGAGCGTCGTTTAGAATTTCTAAGCACTGACATTTATGCCCCACTTGTGTTTTTGTTGGGTGAATCTGTTGCGGCTCATTCTGCGCCATGATGTTGTGAACGCGTCGGTTAGGCTTAATGTGAATGCAACCGAGGTTGTTTCGTCATCGGCGGTTGTGTCTTCCCTGCTGGCCCGGTCGCTCCCTGGAAAATTGGAATTGATCGTGGGTGCTGTGCGAGAAGCAGGTAAAATGGAATTAGGAATTAGGATGGACTTGTTGTGTGAGGAAGTAGCGGCCGAACAACGCAAAGCTTATGCCGATGGTTTCGTCTTGCTGCGGAAAAAGATGGCTGCGTTTTTTGCGCTGGCAACACTCGCCAATCGCGCCATCGTGTGCTGGACACGTGCTGCCATCTACTGATGTCGCGGAGGAGGAGTGTTGTAGTTATGAAACTGAAACTACTGTTGTTGCAGGAAAGCTGCCTGTGGTGAGTAAATTGAATGAAGCTGTTGGCATAGGGTCTGTGGCTGCACAACGGCAGACGGTCGTGTCTGAACCGGAGCTGTAAGTGCGGGGCAATGTTGCAAAGGCGGATGCGCAATTGAAATGCAACAAAACTGTAAACTCCAAGGAGGGAGTTAGCCCAAAAACGTCTCGTGGCGGAGAAAACGCCAAAAAAAGTCTTAGCCACTAAATTTAGTACCCATAGTCGGGAAAATACCCACACTCGGAGCGTGGCGGCCACCACAAAGCTCCGAGTGATGCACCAAGTCTGATAGGTGCCGAAAAACGCCGTACTCAAACTTCAACAGATCCTCATCGGCGGCGTCATGCTGTCGAATCGCACAGCGTTCATGTATCGCCAATCGGCAAACGCCATTCCCTAATTGCCAATCGAATGATGCTGTTGGCATAGGGTCCGTGGCTGCACGACAGCAGACAGTGGTGTCTGAATCGGAGCTGTTAGTGCGGGGCAAAGAGGGTTGAGTGAAGGGAATGCAACAAAAATGAAAACTCCAAGGAGGGAGTTAGCCCCAAACAGTCTCATGGTGGTGGAAACGCTTAAAAAAAAAAAAAAAAAAAAAAAAAATGAGTCTCAGCCACTATGTTGTGTACCCACATAGGGAAAAAGGACCCACACTCGGGGCGTGGCAAACACCAAGCGTGGGTGAAATGTGCAAGAAGTTGTCAGGCCTACAAGGGTGCTAAACATCGGTGCAAACTAAGCAGTTCGTTAGCCACGTGTGGTTTCACATCGCAACTTTGTTAGTACTTGCCCGCATTCTGGTTGCACTTAACGACTCTCGTCACGGGCTGTGGCCGGCCATTGTCATTGGGAGTTGACAGGCCGTTGCATGGCCGTATTTGGTTCTTCACATTGGCCGTGTCGTGCAGTTTTTTATGGTGTTTCTTCTAGTTGACCAAGCGGTCACTGCATCGGAAACGCCTTCCAAATCTTGCATTTCTTTTTATTTAGTTAAGGATATTTAATTTTTTAACTTTAAATTCCTTGCTGGTTAATTCATGGCTTGTTAATTCCTTGCCTTTAGTTTCGTTAAGGAACTTTTAATTTTGTAATTTTAAATTCATTGCTTGTTACTGACTCTCTATTTTGTATGAGAGTCAGTGGCTGCATTAGGGCATTTAACCACGTTTGCTCTGCAGCTTTTGTTGTGCAGTGTGAGGCCTATAAGTAAATTGTTTGGATTTTTGGAAAGAAAATCAGCGATCTGCAGAACGAACCCTTTTGTTGCCTTTTGCTGGCTAAGTTTTCTACTGTTCTGTTTCTCAACTCCAAAGACGCATGATTGTGCAGGAGGTTGACCCGAACGCCCCTCCTCCCCCTCCCCCCACCTCGCTCCTTGCGTGTGGGCTGGGTTGGAAACATTTACTCATTGTGAATGGAAACTCGGTTCATCTCTTTGAGTTGAAATTAAATTCAGGTCTTCTCTTATAAAGACGTCGAGTGTCGGCTAACTTGGAAAACGAAGTTGTCCACTTTTGCTTACACTGAACGGCATTTTGAGTTTGGGGTTGAGCGAAGATTTCGAAAAAAAAAAAAACTTAATCAATCTAGGTTACGCATGTGTTTCTTCTCGGAACATAGCAGTTTTCTCAATGCATTCTAAACTTCTATTTTTTGGGGCATTTTACATTTGGCGACTTGAGCAGAGAACATGTCGTCCCTCGTTCTCAGGTTCATGCCTGCAAGCGTTTTCCACAACACACGTTGCACGGACTTCTCCACATCACAGCTGCACGTTCCAGGGGTCAGCCCCTTTTCAAGGCAGGGAACTTTTCCGTGGATTTTCACAACGTGGAAGGGGTGCCTCTCGGGGTCATCCCCGCAGGAGCAGGTATGGAAGTCCCCTCCCCCCTTCCCCCACTTCACCGGCAGGTGGCGGGAAGGTTCAGTCGCCATGTGGACAACTGGAAGCTCATCACCGACGACTTGTTCACTCTCTCTGCTGTAGGTAGAGGCTATTCGCCGCCATCTGTGTCTGAACCAGCACTGTCTTCAGCCTCAGTAAGCTGAACCAACATCTAGAGAAGCAGCGTTTCAAAATGAAGACTATTCGGTCGGTCAGAGAAGCGATGCAGCCAACCATTGTTGACGATTGCTATCTACTTCGAGGATGCATGCATGCATGTTCTGTTGCACAAGGGGATTCAGCATCTGTTTCTCCTTTTTGTAGGAGGTCAATTATACCAGTTTCGTATCCTACCCTTTGGGGTTGCAACTGGACCTCATGTTTTCACGGCAGTGTTTTGCCTGGGTTTGGGGTTTCTTGCATCGTCTGGACATTCGGGCCCATGCCTACATCGACGATTGGTTGCTCCGCTATCAGTCGGAGGAAGTACTCAGGTGTCGTCATGTCTTCGAGGCTCTCGGTCAAGGTGTCCAGTTGGAAAAGTCCAGGCAGGTGCCGTGCAGGCGGTTTGTGTTCCTCGGCGTTCAGTTCGATACGTGCGAGTTCAAGGTTTGGCCATCGCAGGAACAGGTAGAGAAATAACAGGATCGGATGGAAAGGTTGCAGCTGGTAATAAGTGTCGTCGATTCCTGCGCTGAGCTGGATCGTTTCGGGGAATGGAAGGTCAGGCCGATGCATTGGTTCAGGAACCAGGAGTGGCAACCTCGTCGTCCTAGTGGGACATGATTTCTCTGGACTGTTTGCAGGTGGATACCATTCAGTGGGTATCCACCTGCAAACTGTCCAGAGAAAGGTTGGGGCGACCCCCTCAACACCTGCCGGGGAGTGCCGATTCAGGACCCTACGCCGTTTGGACTTCTCTTCCCCGACGCGACCCCCCCGGGGGGGGGGGGGGGGGGGGGCCGGCACACTTCGAGGGTCTCATGATGGCGGGAGTGTGGTCAGATGAGGAGTGCCAGTTACACATCAAAGTTCTGGAGATGCGAGCAAAACGTCTGGTGGTGCAGACCTGGGAAGGAGTTCTTGCGTGGGAAGACGGTGATAGGCTGGGATGGCCATGACGGACAACAAGACGGCGGTGGCTCACGTCATGATAGGAGGAGGGACTCGTTCTTGGTTGATGATGGAAGAGACCTCCCTGCTGTTTTGACTGCGCGAAGCCCTGGACCTCAACCTGCGCCTGTATCATGTAGCAGGGAAGCTCCATGATCTACCAGACGAGTTGTCACGTCAGAGAACTCCCAAAACGGAATGAAGGTTTGATCCCAGCCTGTGCCAGAGCTCGTTATTGTAGTGGGGAAAGCCCTGGGTGGGCCTGTTTGCGACATGCTACAACTGCCAATTCCCACACTTTGTCTTCGCCGTTTCCGGACTCGACGAAGTGAGCCACGGAAGCTTTCTCCATCAACTGAGCAGGCCTGTCAGCTACCCGTTTCCCCCCGTTCTCGCTTCTGCAAGCGTCTTGCAAAAAACTTCGCAAGTCCCCGGGAGAATACATTTTGGTGGCACCACTCTGACCAGCTGCGTCATGGTTTCCTGACTTAGTGGAACTGCGTCTCAGACTCCATCCTGACCCAGCACGGAGGAGCGGCCACCCACCCTTGTCCCGATATGCTTCATTTTCACGGGTGGAGACTGTGGTGAGGAATTTGGAAGGAGAGGGTTTTACCACTGAGGCTTCGGAGCGGCCGTTGGGTTGCCTCCATTCATCGACGAGGAAGAACAGGGAGGCCAGGTGGAAGGTTTCGCATTTCTGGTGCCAGAAGAAGGGATGTGATCCAACGGACCCTACCGAAGCCGCTTTGTCGTCCTACTTGAAAGAACCTTTCGCCAAGGGCCTGTCCCCAACTGCCATCAAGGGGTACACAGGTTGGCCATCAACTCTGTTTTTTCGATCCTGGGCAACAAGAAGCTTGTGGCCAGTGAACATGTTTCACGCATGGTCCGGGTGTTAGTGAATGCAAGACCGAGGCCTTATAGTAGTTCCCCAAATGAAACTTGCCCTTGGTGTTGGCTAGTGCTGTGTCGGTAACCGAAACCGAAGCACGGTTTCGGTTTTTACTTATGAACCGAAACCGAATTGGACATTTTTTAAAACCGGTTTGTTTCTTTTTTTTTAAGCAGGTATGAATAAGTTAAAAGGCAACTTTGCACACGTATGTGAGGTGTGTCTTTGCTGGGATGTTTAACCATAAAAAGCTAATCGTTGTCTTTTATAAATAAAATAATATCACAAACAAATTAATCGACGGCTTCTTCCGAAATGGCAGTAGCAGACAATAATGGAGACTGCCACAACAACGAACGGGAGGAATTTCGTCTCGTACGTGATTGCTCAATTGAACAACACTGTGCCAACGTATGTATTGTTAAGCAAAAAGCATTAGCAATATATATAATTGCTAAAAGTACTTAAGGTAAGTGGGATTGTTAATATTTCCCCAAATGTAACGTGGTTGTTAACATCTTTCATAATCTGTAGGCACCTTGGTCAGCACACCAGATTAAAAATTGCTACTCGCGAATAATTCACCATGAATGGTACATCGATCACTGTGTTACAAGTTTTGTTTTCAACTAGATTATTAAACAAATGCCAAAAAAAAATTATAAGTATGTTTTTCCGATTACAATAAAAAAATAAAGCATTTTCAAAAAACAGTAACTCCAACATTTTATACAAGGGTGTGTTGGAAGTCAGTGTTCCTGGACAAAACAATCGATCAAAACTGACGCACGTGCGAAAATACCAACAAAGCGTCGCTCGTGGATGTGGGGACATTTTTGTGACTTAAAAATGTCTTTTGAACAACAAAACCGAAACCGAAACCGAAACCGGGGCTTCCTTTGTAAGAAAAACCGAAACCGAACCGATTCGTAAAAAATGAAACCGACACAGCACTAGTATTGGCCGGTCTGGAGTTGGATCCTTACGGACCTCTTTGCTTAGCTCCGTTGCTTCTACTGACACAGAGAACTCTTTTCTTGGTGGCTCTGGCTTCGACGGCTTAGCTGAGCGAGCTAGCTGCTCTGGTGAGAGATGGCAAAAACATCCGTTTTGCTCGAGACTGGTCGTCCGAGTCGTTGGGTTTTCCAGCTGACTTCCTTGTGAAGAATCAAAGACCAGATGTGGCCCCCATGCCTTTGGCGATAAGGCATTGAAGCCAGTGTTTGATCCAGGGGGTACGGAGTGGACTCGAGGCTCGGTCCGAGCTCTCCACCTTTTCTTAGGACCAATTTGACGGAGCAGTCTGGACGTTCGGGACGAGCAGGATCTACACTCACTCTGCAGTTTTTGAAATGGGATCGAGCATCTGGAGGTGTCCTTCCCTTACCATCACCAGCAAAGATAGGGAAATGGATCTGTGAGGCCGTCAAGCGAGCGTATGAGCACGGACTGGACCATCTAGACATCCCTGCGAATGTGAGGGCCCATGCGTTGAGAGTTTTGGCTGCGTCTTGGGTCTTCACGTCTGGCACCCCACTTTATGATGTGGTAGCTGCCTGCTCTTGGACCAACAAGAACACCTTCATCGCCCATTATCTTCGTGATACAGATGCGGCGAGTGGGAGTGTTCTGGAGCATCCCCACGTGGCGGCTGGAAGTGTTGTTGGGGAGTGAGTGAAGTTTGTGTTAACTGTGGAAAGGAGATGACACAACACAAGGACTGTTGCAGTGTCATCATGCCCGCTGGAACTTTCTCTAAATGGGAGAAAGAAGGGGGAAAAGGCAGTGAAGTTCAGTGTTTGGAATTGCAATGGTGGAAAGCTTCCTGTTAAAGTGCATACTGGAGAGATTCCAACACGAGGAGTGTTGAGGGGTTGGTCCATATGAACTTTTTCCTGGTGAAGAAGTTGTGGGGATATGCACCTTGTACACAGTGGAAAGATGGACAGTTGTCGTCACTGTTGCCCGGTGGCAATACCAGGAGGTGGATCGCACTCCATGGCTGAGGACCTCGCCCGAGACAAGCGCTGAGATGGGTAAAGGTTCTTTGCTGGCAGTGTTTAAAGTGTGATGTGTACTGTATTGTTGGTGTGGAGTGCAATGCAACGGGAGTTAGCAGGGTTCGTGCTGTCCCACCGATCTATTGGACAAATTCAGCGGATACTAGAGGTTAGTATTTTACAGATAGTAAGAAACGACAATTTTAACTTGATTAAAATTAGTTTTTACTATCCTAAAATACTTACCTCTAGTAGGACCCGCCCAGCCTCCCCGCTTCACCGATCCCTGGAAAAGTCGAGTTGTAGGTTCCGGAAAACGAAGTGTCATTGTTGGGCTGGCGCTGGCTTGTTGGAGGCAACGATTGTTGCGCACCAAGTGCCATGTAGGCTAACCTCATTACATTGCAAGTGTTGTAGGTGATTTAAACTTTTAAGGGGTTTAAAAAATCAGGTAGAAAGCAAATCGAAAACGATTTTAGCACACACTAGAGGTAAGTATTTTAAGATAGTAAAATCTAATTTTAATCAAGTTAAAATTGTCGTATTACCTGGTTGATTTTGGTTTCTATTGCCTGTTGAAAATATACATTACCTTTTTTATAGCATACTCCTCCTTAAAATGCTGTTCAATCTAGAAAAATTAAATCGAAGGTGTCCTTCCGGTTCGCTGCCTACTGCGCAGCCTCCTTCATATAAAAGCCGAAGCGGAGCGGTATGCTCACCTTTTCGGACCTGTATTGTGCCCGAATGGCGACAAGAAGGGAGGAAGGTGGGACCAAGGTAATGTATATTTTCAACTGGCAATAGAAACCAAAATCAACCAGGTAATACTGGTATTTTGGGGTTTCTAGTTGCCTTGAAAATATTCATTACCTTTCTTATAGCAATCCCATAGACTTTGTCAAGGCGGCGGGCACCATTTGACTGAAGTGCCCGCAGGTAGCGACCGGTTCCCTTCACAGAAAAGTGTGCAAGTGTGTAAAGGGGGTCAAAGTATACGTCGGGCAGCAACGAATGGCCCAATACGGTAAAGTCCCTCAGCTTGATGAGACACATCTTGGAGATAGTGGGACGTGAAGACTGTGGGATGTCTCCAGGAGGCAGCTTCCATTATGTCAGTGATGGGAATGTTGCAGTAGTGTGCCCAGGACGTGGAGATTGCACAAAGTTCATGGGCCGTTACTCTAATGCCTTCAGAGACGCAGTTGATGTTGGGTGCTTCGTAGACCTGTACGATCATACTTTTAAGCCAGGTGGCAATCATGCGTGTTGAAGTTGTGCCAACTTTATTACTAAAAGGGAGAAACAATTGAGAGCGTCCTCATCGTATAGGTTTGGAGGCTTTTAGATAGAAACAAATAGCCCGAACTGGTAGGGATAGTCCGATATTGATATCGGTATCATCTGTATTTATCGGTATTTTTGTTATATCAGTATCGGACCAATATAAGGCTTCCGATAGAGATATTTGTTATGCCAAGAAACACAACTGTGTGAACGCGGTCTCGTATCAGACACTCGTGGTGAGGACGCCTCAACACAACCGAAGAAAAAACCTGAGGGCAGCACTCTTACCTACCAGAAGAGCATCGTCTTTATGGCGATTTACAGTATAAAAATGTAAATACTGTATAATATTTCTTTAGGCATAAAGCCAAAACACCTTTTCAGCTTAGTTGTGTTGTAGATGTTAAAACACACGATATTTTTTATTTGTAACAAGTGACGACTTTGTTTATTTATGAAAAATGTCCGATGTTCAAACCAGTTTAAAACTAACCTAAACTGTGATATAGCCCTTTAAAAACTAGCTGGAACATTTAATCTTTTTATTTGTGCACTTAATGCATTTTGGTAAACTTAAATTCTTGCCATGAACCCTACCGGAGCTCCAATGTTTATGTTTGTATATTTTCACGGACTCAGTGTATGATTTTATGTTTATTTTTTATAGCATCTCCATCCCAGGGATGCATAAAATTCTTACTGAACAAAATCTCCCACACAATTTTCCTACAGATTTTTCAAATTTCCTCAGCCTTTCACCATGTAGGCAAGCCATTTTTTTAGTGAATTTCCGCAGTTCACCGAAATTTCCCGCGAACCTCGTTCTAGCGTTCTGGCATATTCTGCACACCTGCTCCATCCAAACTCCGACCGTAGTGAACTTCTAAAAACGTAAACAAACTAGCTTTCCTTTGTTAAAAACAAGCATTGTATATAGCAGTTTCCTTCCCGAAGTGGAATAATAATTCTGTGCATTACACTTCGTTCCCCCCCCCCCCCTCCTTCAATAGTTGCGATGCATAACATCGTAGTTTATTATAATAGGCCTAAAAATCACGTTGTTATGAGTTGAAAACTCAATTGCACTTTTCAAACCTGGCCCTTTGTTAATTCGAATCCATCCAACCAAAACACAACTTCAATTCCGTCAGCCAGTCAGAGCGCTCAAGCTACCCTGCAAGTCCGCGCTGCCCTGCCAACTTCCGGTAGTGTCAGCTCGGGCCGGTTTGGGTCAGTCTCTCCTCCTCCAGATGTCCGACTCCTCTTCCCTGCACCCCCCTCCGTAGCTATCCTGAGAGTCCGCGCCGACTTCCGGTAATGGGTATAAAACCCCAAACCCAGACTCACTCGTTAGCACAGCTCAAGGATTCTCAAAGCTAGAGGTCACTACGCCGGTCGGGAGTGGAGATGCCGCGGTCCGATTGTTGCCATGCCGGGCAAAGGTAGTGGTTCGTATCGTACTTAGTTTAGCTTTAAAAGTTTATTTTTTTGGAATCTACATTCAAAATTTATAGTTTAAATCTTAAACTTAACCTCGTAGCTTTAGAAGGTAAATTTATGGTGCGTCAAGCCAAACGGCATTTCGGACGTTGGCGGCCGTAATTTAAGGGTTCACGGTCCCTAACTAAAAACCAGCTTTTTTTTAATGTTTTTTTAAACGCAGTTTAAAGTAAACAAAGGACGGTTTGATCTTCGTGGGTGTTCCATTGATTAAACGCTCGGATCCACTTTATAAGTAGCGATGCTTCTATAATTTAAGGAGTTGACTTATCAACAGCAACTCTGGGAGGTTTAATGCTTTGCTGTTACACGTAGAAACAAGACTGTAAAACAGGTCTACTTTTATTAGTCAGCCGAGGCTGTTGATAATTTAGAGGGCTCTTTGTTAAATCCCCTTGTGCCTATGCAACTCACTTTTTCTATTTGAAATTGTTTTACGTGAACCTCGTGTTGGTTCTAGTGTCGAATATAATGTAAACTCCCACTGTATTTTATAACCTAAACTAGGTGTAAATTACCAAATCTAATTGTAGTGCGATATTTTTATTCATGTTTGTTTAAAATAAAAACCAGGAGTTTTCTTAAACGTCCGTCACGTTTATTCGCTCATTGTTTGCTAGAAGTTAACATGTAAGATAATTCTCTTCAAACTTAGCTTAGCTAGCCTTTTCCCACCTTGGTGGCAGCGTTACCGCTTATTATTACAGTTAGCCTACAATATTAGGACACGAGTAGCTCCATTCCCTACGCCGGGACTGTAGCTGTTGTGCTTGTTTGAACCAAAAAGTACCCAAAAATAATAGTAAGATAGTAAGATAGTAAGATCTAGTTACACCAGGCGACCGGCGATGTTACAAGCACCTACCCCGTCGTAGCATCCGTCGTTACAACTGTCTTCCCTGAAAAACTGACACCAAGCGCGGCAAAAGCAATAACCAAGTGAGAAAAGCAAAGCCATTTGCTCAGTTTGTAATGAAAATGTAGCACGTGACAGTTCCATGCTCTAAGTTTTACAACAACCAACTAAAATCTAACTGAGAAGATGAATGTACTGAAGTATCGGAGGCAGACGGCTAGAGCCACTAGGAACACCGTCTTCCGTGTAAGGTGGCCGAGTCTAGATGAGCTCATAGGTTCGTACGGTGGAGCCATACGAGTGCTGTAAGGACGATGGACAGGTCCCAATCGGGAAACTGTCGTGTAGTACGTGGACGGTTCAGGTGGAAGGAATGGATTAAAGACGAAATTCTGTACTCGGTGAGGAGGTCTTTGTTACCAGCCGCTTTGAAGACAGCATTCAGGGCGGAACGGTATACTAAGATCGTGGAGCCCCTGAGTCCACAGTTGAACAGAGTTGTGAGGAACCGGAAGAGGTCGTGTAAAGGGGGATAGATTGGATTAACCTGTTCCATGACACACCAACGAAGCCATCTTTTCCAGTGACTGTCGTAAATTTTATTGGTAGAGGATCGGACGGCTCATGATACAATGCGAGTGGCCTCGTCCTCAAGAACGCCAGATGCTCGGAGGAGTTTGTTAATAGTAGCCACCCGTGAAGTCGTAATGCCTGGTGGTTCGGGTGGAGGACCGTTCCTCTGTGTTGGGACAAGAGGTCCGGACGGCTCGGAAGGCAACGAGGAGAGTCCATGAGAAGACTGAGTAGTAATGAGAACCAAGCTGCTACAGGCCGATTCGGTGCTATTACGAGGAATCGTCCGTGCGAGTTGGCGATTTTGCGTAGGACAAGAGGGAGGAGACGAGGAAGGGGAAAGGCATATGCAATTCAAGGTTAATGCATCCACTGCCCAAGCACGAGGATCCGGGAACGGGCTGACGGACAGAGGAAATCCGGCATTGTACCTCGTGGCAAAGAGGTCGACCATCAGGTGATCCCAGTGACGGAACAGGACGGAGTAAATGGTTGAATGTAGCGTCTATTCGCTGGTGAGCAGCTCCCGTCGAGAGAGGGAATCCGCAATCACGTTCAGCGACCCCGGAATGTGGAGTGGTAGGAGGCAGACACGTAGTTGGATGCACAGTTGAAAAATCTGAGAGGTTACTTGATGGAGGGACAGGGAGTGCGTCCCACCTCCCTTCCGAAGGTAAACAACAGCAGTTGTGTTGTCTATGTGGACTTGTACTGTTTGTCCTGCCACATGGTTCCGGAAATGTTGAAGGCCGAGGAGGACTGCCAATAGTTCTAGGTGATTGATGTGGAACATCGTCCCAGTTGTCTATTCGCCCAAGATGGTAAGGTTGTCGATGTGGGCTCCCCATTCTGATTGGGATGCGTCTGTAAAGAGATGGACCTGAGGGAGCGGTTCGTGAAGAGGAACTATAGCTGTCAGGTTGAGGACGTCCGTCCACCACCTGAAGGTGTCGTGGGAAAGGAGGGACTGAGAGGTCGGGACGGCAGAGATAGAGCTAG
Source organism: Lithobius niger (assembly GCA_023313725.1). Taxonomy (NCBI): domain Eukaryota; kingdom Metazoa; phylum Arthropoda; class Chilopoda; order Lithobiomorpha; family Lithobiidae; genus Lithobius; species Lithobius niger. Next base: position 14,442 of record JAHWFP010084630.1, read on the forward strand.
TTGGGGATTACCCCAGTGAGCAGAACAGTAATGATGTAACGGCCGTGCCATCCACCTGCCGTAAGGAACGATGTCTGCAAAGGAGTCAATGATTCCGATGGTGGAGACGAGATCTCGGAAAGTGTGGAGAGGCAGGTGTAAGAAGGTACTGGCGGAACGTAGGTGATTTTCGATGCGTTCCGGGGATGGCATGACTTGAGTGTTTGAGGTCGAAGAATACCCTGAGGAACACGAAAGATTGAGCGGGCTGGAGACAAGATTTTGGAAGGTTTATCCCCAGTCCTAGGTGATGAAAAAGACACGACGTTGTGTAAATTGTCGGAGAGTGTTGACTGGTTGGGATGGGGGTAGAAGGCAGTCGTTTAGGAAGGCATGGATGTGGATACCTTGCTGGTGGAGATAGGCGAGAACGGAACATAGAACCATGGTGAAGATGCGTGGGGCGGCGTTCAGTCCGAAGGGAAGGCAGAGAAATTCGAACAACGTTCCGTCTAGTAGAAAACAGAATAGGTGGCGGGCAGAGTCATGAAGCGGAATGTGAAGGTATGCGTCCGCAAGATCTAGTGACACTGTCCAATCGTTGGGTTGTAATGAATCTCGGATGGAGGAGACTGTTTTCATTTGAAAAAGTGTATTGAGGATGAACTGATTCAGTGCTTTTAAGTTGAAAATGAGGCACGTTCCGCCCGATTTCTTGCTGCATAGAAAGATGCTACTGTAAAAGCCTGGGGTGAACGGGGATAACACAACATGAATTACTTGTTTTTGAAGGAGGGACACGATTTCCGTCCGGACCGGAATGGGGGCTGGTGCTTCCAGTTCCCGAGGTGGGTCTTGAACAGGGGGATTCTGTAAAAACTTTGCCTTGAAGCCATTTAAAATAATAGAAAGAATCACTGGATCGGAGGTAGAAAGATAATAGAAAGAATCACATGGAACCGAAGACGTCCCCCTACTTCTTGTGAGGGAAGTGGAATGTCAGTAATTGTCACGTCCCCTGGTGCGGGAACGAGAGGAGGAACGTTGACGTCTGTCAGGAGTGGAGGGGCGTCCCACGGAACGACCACGTCTTCATCCCTGGGAACGGGATGGAAAGGGCAATGCGGAACGTGGCACCGGAGGTGGAGCAGGGGCCAATGTCTTCGTGACCTTCCAATATTCCTTAGGTTGGTCAGGTTTAGAGGATGGGAAGGAACGCGGACGTCAATTTTGGCGATTCTTGTTGTAACGAGGCTTGCGAGAGATGTCAAGGTGAGGGGCCATTTTAGGAATCAATCCGCGGAAAAGGGATTCTGATTCGTGGATGGGCTGATTCCGAAGTAGATGATGAGTTGAATCGTGGAGATTAGGAGCAATGTTCAGGACTATTTCTCGTAAGAGGAGTGTGGAGTTGAAGAGCGCACGCATGAACCAATTCATGGCATGGTAGGTAGCAAAGCAACTGTTCCTAAACACTTGATTGATGAGGAACGCCAACTGGCGAGTGTCATCCAGAGGAGGATCGGTGTAGAGTCTTTCACACAGTGCGTTAAGCGGCAGTGCTGCGGACGTCTGCTTGGGACGCAGCATGAAAGCCAAGGCGGAGGATGCGGTCGTTGTGACGCAGCACGAAAACAGCGACTGCAGCTCTGCAAGGAAGATAAAGGGAGGAGCCGAAGCCCAATTTAATATCAGCGGTACGGAATTCCGACTGGGGTTAAGTGTCAAAGTTTCTTGGATTGGCCGTTCCTTCTCCGACGGGACGGAAGAAGTAACTTTCACGGACCGGACAAGGCTCTTTGTCCAATTAGAGAGGCGTCCCGTTACCGAGGAGGACACCGCCGGTCCTGAGGAACATGGTGAGAAGTGTCGTTGACTGCCCCAACAACGGAGGCTGGTGGGGAAGTTGGTCACGCAGGCCAAAGCCAAAACCAGTCTCAAGGCCATGGTCTTGAGACTGGGTCGGAGGTAGAGGAAGGCTTGTACAGGAAGCAGTCCGGAATGATCCCTTTTAACAGTTTTTCATAGTTCAGGAAGTGGGATCTCCGATTGATCAGGATCGCCCTGGAACGGAGGGCCAGGCCGACCTGAAAGGGACGGGTCAGGTGAGTAGTAGGAATCAAAGTCGTCGTCCGCAGGAGGAACGGGCGGAGTCAGCAAAGAGGCTGTCGGAACGGAACGTGGAAGTGGATTATCCGGGACGGTACAAGGACCAGCGTCCTCAATAGACGGACGGTGGCGCTTAGGGATGAAAGCCAGCCAAGACGAAGTATAGGCAGAGACTGTTGCCTTCCGCTTGAAAGTTTGACGGGAAGCGCTGGTTAGGTAGCGTTGGTTAGGTAGAAGGATATCTTCCATTTAATTTCTCTAGATCGAACAGCAATTTAAGAAGGAGAATGCTATAAAAAAGGTAATGGATATTTTCAAGGCAACTAGAAACTTTCTTAATGGAGCTTTTGTCTCTAGTATCCTTGCTGTGACATCGGTTGATGAAGTCACCCTTGTCATCCTTGGCGGTGTGATGGCTCAAGCGCCACTTGAGTATTTGAACTACTGGGGCATTTGCAGGTGTCAGCTGGCTTCTAGCTGCTTGCGACCACAGAAGTGACCATCCTAGTTGACGATGTGCGCAGTGGTGACAGGTATCTGGAGTCGGTCGATGTTGGGGCCATGACCGAGTTGTGGACTACAGGGCCAGGAGTTTCGTTTGAAAAACAGGGCGTCTTGTCCAAAGAATCCCGATTGCTTCCACCAATTTCCACTTGTGAAGCCTGAGAAACTACCGTTTCCATAGTTGGTTCCAGTAGCAACGGCAGTGGGAGCAGAGGGGATGTCGGGTCCCATCGTGGGTGGCTAGGAGCTGGAGTCAGTTCATGTGGGGCCATGGCTCTTTCTTGGGCATCTCTACACACTGCGGCTTGCTTGGCATCAGATTCACCACATGGGCCTAAGCGGGAATCAACAATTTCGACTAAACCAGACTTGAAACCTACCTTCATCATTTTAGATACAGAGGAAAGAATATCCCGTTTCAGTGACGGAGGTGCTTCACTTCAGTGTAAACGTGGTCTTGTATTAGACACTAGTGTTGAGGCCACCTTGACACCGCCGACCAAAAACCTGAGGGTAGAAATCTTCGTTTCACGACGAACACATTTTTTATTTGGCGCTCCCGCACCAGAAAGACCTCGCTACTTAAATAGGCATATCTCCATGGAAAATGAACCAATTCGACGAATTCTTGCAGCCATCAATAGAAGAACACATCCTCTAACTTTTCACGGAAACAGATCATCAAATTTTATCTTCATTAAAAATTGGCAGCAGTTAGAAAAATCGCCGCAACTGTGCCGTAGCGAACATCATTTCCGGTCGCCGTTAAACTTTACATATTTTGTATTTTATTCTTTCAGGCATAAAGCCGAAAACACTAGCTTAGTTGTGAATTAGGGGCTTCCATTTATGGTACTTAACCTCACATACATGTAAGAATACACACAATATTTTTTATTTGTAAAACGAGTGACGACTTTGGTTATATCCGACTGTTAAAAATTCACTTGTCTGCTTCTGCAAACAACTAAAACTAACTTAAATGTGTTACAGCATATTTAAATACTAAGCTGGTATATTTAACCTTTTATTTTTGTGCACAAATGCACTCTAGTAAACTTAAATTTTTGCCATGAACCCTACCGGAGCTCTTCGTTTATGTTTGTGTATTTTGACGGACCCAGTGTTTATTTCCATGTTTATTTTTAATAGTATCTCCAACCAAACTTCGAGCGTACCTTCCGAATGCAAACACACTAGCTTTTCCTTCAATTAAATTTATATATTGTAAATATCAGTTTGTTTCCCAAAGCCAATGTTTATTCTGAGCTAACACTTCTTTCCCCCCCCCCTTTCCTTCAATAGTTGCGATGCCTAACATCGTAGTTTACATAAAAAAAATGTATAGGCCTATTCACGTTGTGAGTTCAAAACTCAGTTGCTAAGGCCTCCCTAGTCACAAAGTCGGCAATTCCCTTTGCTCTCATAGCTGCCAATATTCCCTTCCAACCAGATAACTCAATTCAATTCCCCCTCCACTCAGAGCAGCGTAGTTCCCTCGTCTGGTCGCGCTTTCACTCCCTCATGCTTGAGTGACAGCTTGGCCGGCCTGCCTCAGTCCCTCCCTCTCCAGAGGTTCTCTGCCCCCCCCCCTCCAATAACTAGCTTTCCTACAGGGATGCGCTTTCCCTCCTCCTTGCTGCCAGGCAGCAGGTATAAAACCCAGCTACAGGAGACATTCGTTAGCACAGCTCAGGAATCTCAAAGCTAGAGGTAGCTATGCCGGTCGGGAGTGGAGATGTCACGGTCCGATTGTTGCCATACCGGGCAAAGGTAGTGGTTCGTATGTAACTTAGTTTAACTTAAAAGTTTATTTTTTGGACTCTTCAATTCAAAATTTATAGTTTAAATTAAATTAAACCTTTGGCTTTGAAAGTAAATTATGGTCTGTTAAGCCATCGGCATTTAGGACGTTAACGACCGTGAGGGTTCACGGTCCCTTTCTAAAAACCAGCTATTATTTTACCGTTTTCATTAACATAATGTAAACAAAGGCCATTGGGTCAATTAGATTTGCAGAAGCGTAGTACTTCATGGAGCGTACATCCGTTTTCTAATGTGAATTCCGATGGGGACGGTTTGAACTCTTTGGGTGTTCCCTTTTGAAACAAAACTGTATTCAGGTCTACTTTTATAAGTCAGCTGAGGCTGTTTGTAATTTAGAGGGCTCTTTGCTAAATCCCCTTGCCTAAACCACTGTTTCTCTTTTGAAATTGTTAAAAGAACTCAATCAAAGTTCGAATGTAAGAATTTAATGTAAAATTCAAAGGTTGCTTTTAAACTAAAAACCTAAGTTGTGTACAAAAATAACTAAATGTAAAGTGTAAACCTTTATTATGTTTGACTAAAAATAAATCCAGGAGTTTTAAATGCCAAACTTGAGTTATTAGATTGATATTTGCTGGAAGTTAACTTTTAAGACAATTCTCTTCAAATTAACTTAGCTAGCTTTTTCCCACCTTGGTGGCAGCGTTACCCGCTTGTTATTGCAAGTCAGGTCTTATTATTAGGACATCGATGCTCCATTCCCCACGCCGGGACTGTAGCAGTTGTGCTGTTTTAAACTAAAATGTACTCAAAGTCAACCCAGAGTGATAATAAGCAAGATCCAGTTACACCAGGCGACGGCGATGTTACAAGCACCTCTGCCGTCGTAGCATCCGCCGTTACATCAGTAAAAGCGACGGAAGGATCGACTTTCAAATTTGACAACATACTGTCAAACCCGGCGATCGGCAGATCAGGAAAGTCGTTCGGGCTTAAATTGGAAGGCCCGGACAAGTCGATTTCCTAATGGGGTTCGTACTTGGATTTCCACCATATGCGATGGGCTTGGGAGACACGAGGCTTCATCAGCCGCCAATCTTCAATGCTGCGAACGTCTTTATTCGGTTTTTCCCCCGACAGACAAGGAAGCACTGGATTTCATCCTGCATGTGTGTATCCGATATTTCAATACACGGATTCTCCTCCAATCGCACAACCTGCAGTGCCAACACTCAGGGTGTCTAATCAACTGGTTTAGCTGCCCACACGATTCAAAAAACTAAACTTGATTCCATTAAGAACATTTTGCCAGCCCCCAGCCAGGCCGGCTAAAAATGGTTTCTTTGTGCCTAAAACATACTTAACCTGATAATTTAGCTTTACATTCCTCGAATGTGATGTTCCCCTGGAGGTTTCTTCTGCTGTGCAGCCGCCTGCTTGCATACCCCTGCTGTGCATGCGCGTGGCAGTCCTCCCTTATAAAAGCGACAGCGTGCACGCTATCGGCTTTCATTTTACTCTTAATATGTCAGGCGGTGACTCGAGAGGGGAGGCAGGGCGGGAGTAGGTTAAGTATGTTTTAGGCACAAAGAAACCATTTTTAGCCGGCCTGGCTGGGGGCCAGCAAATTTTCTTTCTTTGTTTCCAAAACAACTTAACCCGTGATAATTTAGCATTATCAGCAGACCTCGTCAAATTTGGTGGTGGGCACCGCCTTGACGGGTGCCCCGGGATGCAAGCAGGCTGTTCCCCAAAAGTTGTTGAAAACTTCGCACTTTGTTCAGAACAGGTGATGAACCTCGAAGTTAGGTCACTATCCTTCTTCACTGGTTGGCTTGTTTCCATCGTGAATGTTTAGCTACCATCGTGGTTGGCTTGCTTCTGGTTCGTTCTGAGTGCTTAAGGAGAATTGACTACTGTACAGGTAGCAACAATAGGTCGCAGCCGGTGAAGTCTGTTTACATGCACGACCTTTGCATCAAGTTGTGCGAGGTGGAGGTCAATGGATTCCTTCAAGATGCTGGTGTGAGGATTGCTTCAATCGGAAGGCTTTGTTGGCAGTTGATGATGTGGAGATTGCCCTGAATGTTATAAGTTACCAAGGGTCAATAAGTTTTTGTGTGGTTCCATACGTTAGAATGCGAGTTAGTGAGGAGGAAAAGTTGGTTTCTTCCTTCTTGTCAGTTTTTTCTTTTTTTTTTTTAAAGTTGGACAATGGAAAGACTCGGGTGGCTGTTCTACGTCTAGTAGTCATTTCAACTCAATCCAGCGGGATAAGCAGAGTTGCGGAGGTCTTTGAAAACTTTGAAGAAAACCCCGTGTTGGTTTAGGTCGGGGCGTTGGGTTTTCCTCGGAGCCAAATGGCTGAAGGGATTGGCACCGTCGGCTGAAGGGATTGGCACCGTCGCCTGAAGGCCTTGTTTAATGAAGGTTAGAATTTCGGTGTTGAGTTTCAGCCAGGCTGGGAAGAAGAGGCGAAGTCTTACGCCGACTAGAAGGTAGGAGAGGCGGGAGGCGTCGTGGTTTCAATGAGAGGAGCTCCAGTCCCCTGGTGACGAGCAGCGGCTGCGGCGGTTGCGGCTCGCTCCTGTTGGTTGCGTTGGCCGGAGTGGGAGCGAGGGGGATCGGGCCGAAGGGCCTGTTCGTTTCTCGGCTGATAGTAGGAGTTAACTTTCGGACGGTGTTAAGCTGGGAAGAAGAGGCGACGTCTTGCGCCGGCTGGAAGGCAGGAGAGGAGCTGCGGCTCGGTCCTGCTGGTTGCGTTGGTTGGAGCGGGAGCGAGGGGAATCGGGCCGAAAGGGCTGATGGTTCCTGGGCTGAAAGTAGGGGTTAACTTTCGGACGGATTGGCGGCGCTGTGGGGAGCGGGCAGGGGCCTGGCCACGGCGTCCGAGGGACTAGTGCAGGACATCGGGGCAGGGCGGCAGCCGATGAAAGAGGCCCACAGTTAGGACCGGGCTGGAATGGATGGCGTTCCGGCAAACATGAAGGAAAGCCGCACAGATCATGGATGGGAAGTGGCACAATGCAGTATAGCCAGTGGTCACCTGGCATGGGCAGGCCGTCTAGGTGGCGGGCGGACGAAAGACAGGAGACGGGAAGGGGACAAACCGTCTGCGGGACCAATTCGATTAGTTAGAGGGTGACGAAAGACGAGAGGACAGGTGGAGAGAGGAGCTCCCAGATGAGCGGGCTTTCATCTAGTTCAGGACGGCATCATAACCGGAAGGCGGACGAAAGATGTGGAGCGTGGAAGAGGCTTTCAGCTTAACGGGCTTCCATCTTGGACCGGGACGGCATCTCAACCATAAGGCGGACGGGGGACGTGGAGCGGGAAAGGAGGTACCAGGTTGACAGGCTATCTCCCTGGGACAGGACGGCACCACAACAGTGAGGCGGGCGAGAGATGTGAAGGCAGGGACGAAAGACGGGTAGTGGTGAAGGCCTGGTTCGACTGGCAGAAAGGCGGACGAAAGCTGAGTAGATGGGGTGAGAGCTGCAGGGCCTGTTTGTTCCCCATCCCGGTGCAGGACACGGCGCAACAGCAAGGCGGACGAAAGACGAAGGAGCAGGTCGAGCGGGGGGGAGAGAGTGCTTGGTTGACCTTCATCACAGTGGAGGGCAGCAACACCTGGGTGAAAGACGAGTGAGTGCGTAGAGTGAGGAGCGGTGGCTTGGCAAATCTTCTCCATAGTGTAAAACGGCAACACCCGAGCGAGCGGACGAAAGACGAGTGAGTGCGTGGGGTGACGAACGATGGTTTGGCAGATCTTCTCCACAGTGTAAAACAGCAACACCCGAGCAAGCCGGGCGAAAGACGCAAGGCGGTCGAAAGACGAGCGAGTGCGTGGAGCGACGACAGGCAGGTCTTCTCCGTGGCGTAAGACGGCAACACCCGAGCGAGGCGGGCGAAAGACGAGTGAGTGCGTAGAGCGAGGAGCGGTAGCTCGGCAGACCTTCTCCATAGTGTAAACGGCAACACCCGGGGAAGGAGGGTGAAAGACGAGTTGCTTGGAGCGAGGAACGCTGGCTCGGTAGACCTTCATCACGGTGCGAGATGAAAACGTTCATACAATGCGGGTGAAAGACGAATGAGTGCATAGGGCGAGGAATGCAGGCTTGGCAGATCTTCGTCAAGGTTCAAAGCGGCAACTCCCGGGCAAGGCGGGTGAAAGACGAGTTGCGTGGAGCGAGGAACGCTAGTTCGGTAGAGCTTCCTCATTTTGCGGGATGGAGACACCCGAACAGGGCGGGTGAAAGACGAACGAGCGTAAAAAGCGAGGGATGCAGATTTGGCCGACTTTCGGCATGGTGCAGAACGGCAACAACTGGGTAAGGCGTAGACGATTGAGTGCATGGGGCAAGAAGTTCAGACTCGGTTGGCCTTCCTTGTGAAATCGGCACACCAAATCCAAGACGGACGAAAGACGGGAGCTTGCGAGATCTTCAACATAGTCGCGACAGCAACGGCATTAGTGAGGCGGACGAAAGACGGCGAGGGAACCCGAGGCAGGGGCCGTCGATGGGTGATCTAATACACACTGCTTCCACGGCTGGACTGGTAAGACGTGGAGCTTCAATGTCGTGGCGGGAGAGGCGCGAGGCCTGAGCAACAACCCAGACTCGACGGCGACGTCCCGGCTATGAGCAGACCGGAGACGGGCCGAAGAGTGGAGCGTGCGGTTAGCTACGGCGTCAGTGAGGAGGACGAAAGGCGGCGAGGGAGCCGGAGGCAGGGGCCGTCGGTGGACGATTCAGTTCACAACTTCTTCTACGGCAGGACTGGAGAGACCTGGAGCTTCAATGTCGTGGCGGGAGAGGCGAGAGGCCTGAGCAACAACCCAGACTCGACGGCGACGTCCCGGCTATGGGCAGACCGGAGACGGGCCGAAGAGTTTAGCGTGCGGTGCGGAAGCCACGGCGATGGGATCCAGACAGCAGCGCCTGAGCCTGGGACTCGGGCATGTCGAAGCGGGGAATGGCTGAAAGACAGGAACAGCATAGGGAATGTAGATGGCTTCCAACTTGACTCTTCGCTCAAAGCGTGGGTTTGAAGCCACGAATGAGACGAGCAGCAGTGTGGGACAGCAACTGTTGTCTTGATTTCCGCTCGAGACGTGGGGTTAGCCACGGTCGAGACAAGCAGCAAGAGGTGCAAACGGCGTCCGTCTTGGTTCACTCAAACGTGGGTTCTAGACACGAAAGAGACGAGCAGATGGCTTCTAACTTTATTCTTCACTCAAAGCGTGGGTTTGAAGCCACGAATGAGATGAGCAGCAGTGTAGGACAGCAATTCATGTCTTGATTTCCGCTCGAGACGTGGGTTAACCACGGTCGAGACAACAGCAAGAGGTGCAATGGCGTCCGTCTTGGTTCACTCAAACGTGGGTTCTAGCCACGAGTGAGACGAGCAGCAGTAGACAGCAATAGGTGGCTTGATCTTCACTCAAGACGCGGGGTCAGCCACAGTCGAGACAAGCAGCAAGAAGTGCAAACGGCGTCCGCCTTGGTTCACACAAACGTGGGTTCTAGCCACGAGTGAGACAAGCAGCAGTAGACAGCAACAGGTGACTTGCTCTTCACTCGAGATGTGGGGTTAGCCAAGGTCGCGACAAGCAGCAAGAGGTGTAGACGGCTTCCGTCTTGGTTATTCACTCAAAACGTGGGATTAGGCACGAGTGAGACGAACAGCAATGGACAGCAACTGTTGGCTCGATTTTCACTCGATACGTGGGGTGAGCCATGGTCGAGACAAGCAGCAGGCGTGACGATGGCATCCAGCTTGGTTCTTCACTCCAAACGTGGAATTTAGCCACGAGTGAGACGAGTAGCAGTGGGCAGCAACTGTCGACTTGATCTTTGCTTGATACGTGGGGTGCCACGGTCGAGACAAGCGGCAGGAAAACTTGGGTCTTCACTCGTAATGGATAAGTTGGTGTAAACAAAGCACGGTAGCAAGTTTTATCGTTGTTGAAACAATCGAAACTGAAACGAGAGCAAGACGGGTTGCCTGGAATGCGGTACATCTGGGAAAACAGGTACGGGAAGCGGCCGAAAGAGCTAGAGCTTCGTCGAGGCGTGTCGGCGGAGGCCGGTGGAGGGAGCGTCTGCCGTCCGAAAGCCAACGCTGAAGAGGTGCCGTAGTTGCGGGATCAGCCAGCTGGAACGGCGATGAGCTTCCGAGAGGTTTGACGCCGGCAGCTTGCGTACGGGCGTCGGCAGATGCCGGTAATGGTAAGCCGATCGGCAACAAGGGCGTGCTCCGTCCGAAAGCCGAAAGGTGTCGTGAGTGAAGGCGCAGCCATCCAGAACGGAAAGGAGCGTCGGAGAAGGTGACATCGACCGCTTGCGTACAGACTTCAACAGTTAATGGTGAGGTAAGCCGTACGAGGGCGAGGGAGACTAGAACCGGACGAAAGATGGGGAACAGGGCGGGCGGCGAGGGGTGTTAGACGACACGTACGCTGGAGGAAAATGAATGCCGATAGCGTGCACGCTGTCGCTTTTATAAGGGAGGACTGCCACGCGCATGCGCAGCAGGGGTATGCAAGCAGGCGGCTGCACAGCAGAAGAAACCTCCAGGGAAACATCACATTCGAGGAATGTAATGCTAAATTATCAGGTTAAGATGTTTTGGCAACAAAGAAAGTACCATTTTCACAACACTATCTTGACAGAAGCACAAATGGACGTGTGCATTTAGTATCGGCAAAAAAGTGAATTGACTGAGCGGGGACACTACAAGTTCATGCGCGTGGATTGCAACCCATGCATCCAGGAGGTAGTACGAAACTTAAAATTTGAAATTAGGACAAAATAACGCACATTTTTCGTGAAATACAGCAAAACCTTTTTAATACGAACTTCATTCGTCCTTGACTCTCGTGCTTGCACAAACGGACGAAACTCTTATCGCTTCCCAAGATTCAAGGGAACCGTTACAAACAGCAAATGCGTAAAAATAAGCTGGAAGTATATTTGTTCGTCCTATCCGTACATTCGTATTAACAGAGTTCGTTTTAGCATTATCCTATGATTGAAGGCCTCTCTCAAGCAAAACTAAAACTATTTATTTCTTCGTTTCTATTCAATATATTTCGACCAAACTTGGCCAGAGAGTAGATAGGTATAGAAGGTATGTTTATACCAACTTTTTTGTATTTCCGTGCAAGAATAAACGTACGGAGCCACACGTAAATTTGAAAACTGTTCACTTGTTGTTGTTGTGGTTGTTCTTGTTCTTGTGTGACACGGTTTCAGAAAAAACTACTCCACCCACCTAAAATCTGAAACGTGATCTAAGCCAGAAATTTCCTTGGCCTTCAACGTTACAGAGACAACTTTTTTAATTCGTCGAGCCATTCAGGAGTTACGGGTCCCTGAACGATAATTTTGATAGTTTTACATTATTTTAACCATTGTATTTAGGGAACAATGCCACTCAGCAAACTCAACACTCATTCCTCGTGCACGTGTTATGTCTTTGCTATAACTGGATTCTTGATGGGTAAAATGATAGAATCCGTGTTTCAGCTAAACGCGTATAGTTTTAAACCAAACTAAGCTACTTTGATAATTTCGAGACCTACAGGCCTCGAAATTGCTAGCTAGAAACGAAAGATGGCGTATTTATTACACTGATGCAGGCTTTCAGAGATGAGCTGATTTTTTTCAAAGTGGACAGAAACAATCAATGAATGTGTGCGCGTTCACACCTTGTAAATGAAAAAAAAAATCACTTACTTCCACAAGGCATAGACTGAATTGTGTCTGGTGATGCCATAAAAAAGTACACGGATTACAAACAAAAACATCAAGTGTGCCGTAACAAAAAAGTGTTATATGATTGAAATTTTACTTTACTTGTTAAAATGTACACGGATAAAAATTGATGATTTTTAATTGAAATAACCCAATGTACAATTAAGAAAATTGCATCTGTTTAAGTGCTGTTGTGCTTTACAAATCATATATTTAAAATATAAAGCACAACAGCACTTAAACACATGCAATTTTCTTAATTGCACATTTGCTTATTTCAATTAAAAATCATCAATTTTTATCCGTGTACATTTTAACAAGAAAAGTAAAACTTCAATCATATACCCTTTTTTTTTATGGCACACTTGACGTTTTTGTTTGTAATATATTTAGTGCTAACCAACCAAAATCTTGAAAAAAGTTCTTATTAAGCGTGAATTCTTTTATTCGAGTTCTTATTAAAGAGGTTATACGTTGCAAAAATAAGGTAAGCTTTATCGGAGAACAGTAAAAATACTGATTCTGATCAATACTCGTACAAAAAATATTTGCAGTTTACTGGTGGTATTTTTGAGCCTATGCGTTGTGAACTATTTAAAAAGAATTTGATGCCCCTACTACATATTTAAAGTTGGCTTGACTTTCGTGCAGACAGGCTCCTCGTGCTGGAAAAAATAAATAAAAGGCTAGTTCTGGGTAGCGGGTGCTTTCTTTTGGTTAACGGGAATAGGGTTAAATTACGAATTCAACTGCTAAGATTATTTCGGGATGGAGAGGGACCATTTTTCTATTAAATTCCAAGGATCTTATACATGGTAAAAAATTGATCAAACATTCCTACAACTTAGCACAGCATTACCTGACTGATGATGGTTTTTTTGGCAGTGGTCACAACGGCTGCGGCTACGTCTCCTTCGTCCAAATCATCTTGGGGGGAGGAACGAAGAGTCGACAGCTTTATCTCGTCCATCACCAAGACAGCTAGGCCATCTTGGAGTAATGCTTGACTGTTAACATCGAGTGGCAGTGTTTCATCGACGACACCACCCAAAATGTCTTGAACGATTTTCTGTGTTACCTGAATGTATGAAAGTACAGAGTTAAAAAAAATTTATTTTAATCCAAAAACATGAAAATACCAAAAAACACCTGGTTCATTTTGGTTTCTATTGCCTAACCGAAAATATACATTCTCCTTCTGCTTTGCTGTTCGATCTAGAGAGCCTGCCTGTTCAAGGAGCCTGCCAGCCTCGCGATCCAATGCGCATCCCTACATCTATAAAAGCTCCGTAGGTGACCGAGGCTTTATCTTTTATTCCTCTATAGTGCCCAGGTGGCGACACAGAGGGAGGCACGTGGGAAGAAGGTAATGAATATTTTAGATTAGGCAATAGAAACCAAAATCAAACAGGTAGCGCTGGCATTTTGATGTTTGTTTATGTCGACAAAAATATCCATTAACTCAGCATTCCACAGAACTCGTCAAAAGGTGGCGGGCGCCACCGTGACATGCACCCCATGGTTGCTAGCTGGCTCCCCCAAAAGTTAAGACTTTGCAATCGGTAAAGTTGACCAGTCGTTTTATTAGGTGAGGCGGCCGTATTGCTTAAGGGGTTTAGAGAATTCGCCTGGCAGCCAAGAAGAGTACGAGACAGTAAAATCCTTCGGCCTGAGAAGACATGTCCCTGAGATAATGGGATGTAAACACAGTAGGGTTCCTCCAGAATGCAGACTCCAGAATATCAGTAATTGGAATCATTTTTGTGGTAATTTTGTCCTTTTAAACTTTCGTATGGAAAATTTTTTTTGGGTAGGACCCACAGATTCCGAGATATTAATGTAAAACTAATAAAAAAAGTCACCTATTTTTGGGTATTTTATGGTCTAGAGAAGCCAGCTCATCTTCAAATCATCAGGACCTTTGATATAGCCATTACTAGACCTCCCCAAACAGCCTGACAGTTTCAAGACTTTTGAGATTTTATTCCATCTTAGGTCTTATTTTGACCGTATTCGTTTCGCCCTTGTCATTTTGACTGGACTAGACTGTGAAAGACCAAGGACGCTGAAATGGCTCTAAGTTCATGGGCAGTGACACGGATGTTGTGGTCGTTGCAGTCGATGTCTAGGGCGTTGTAAGTGTTGAGTATAACCATTTGCGGCAAGCTTTCGTCCTCGGTGCTTCCGCGGGTTGTTGCCTCGGATTAAACTCAGTCGGTTTAAGATCAAATTGCATTTATTGGCGAGAATAAATACTCTGCTCACCTGATCGTCGATTTCAGGTTGCGTGATTGCGGCTCCTCGCGTCCTCAGTTGACCGTGTGCTCTCATCAACTCTAACTCAACTTATACCCCAGTGCATGTCACGCCTGGTGGCGAACTCTCGCACATAGAGTAGTGACGTTCAATGCCCACTGAGAACTCGCCACCAGCACCACCTCCTCGAAATCGACCTCCGGGCGATGCAAAAGCAAGTATACAGGGAAAGACTTACATCAATAGTAAATCGATAATTGAACAAAAAACATTCAAAAACAGATCTAGTCTATGCTTACATTGAAATGTGGTGTTTCAGCTTCTGCTCTCGTCGGCAAGAAATCCACTCCAGCGCATACTGCTCTAATGAACCTATGCGGAGACCCAACTCAGCGTACGTTTTAATTGCCCTAACACGAACGACTGCAGGCTACAACGCGTTGTCAACAAAGGTCCCCGGGTTACTAAGCAACGCTGCCCATGTATAAATCGCAAGCCCAACAGAAATCGTCATCCACCCAATTATACAACAAAAATGATCTCCCACAATACAATTAACAGAGAAGATAATCACTTAAACACTACGAGTGAACAGAAAATTTACGAGCGAACAGAGAAACAAATCTCGGCTCAAATAACTAACTTTAAGTTAAACTGTCAAAGAATCACAGTGTCGAACAAACGAACACTGATCAAGATTATCGCGCGGTTCGTGCGTAACAAGGCACCATTCAGACGGTAAGACTTTCGAGAAAGGGAAAATCGCGCTGCTGTCGATTCTTGCTGGAAGATTCTACTCATTCTGTAACGCAGCGGTTTCCAAATCTGCCTCTTCGGTCGGTTAACCACAGTTGTAACCGCATCTTTGACACATGGAAAGGTAGGTCGTGTCTTCTGAGCAATACGTCTGCGTGGAGACGAGGGTTGGGTAGCAACACTGTCATCTTCGTCAACATCTGACCACTCACTGTCATCATCACTGTGAATTTGCTGAAGCACTTGTGATCTCGGAATAAACTCTGGAGCATCAACGGAAAGTTTGTTAGTGCCGAAGCAATACTGGTATCAACGGAAAGTTTATCAACACCACTATCACTCGTTTCACCAACGGAAAGTTCGTCAGCGGAGCTTTCTTGAAGAACACTGCGCACTCCATGTTTCAGCATGATGGGAGCCCAAACATGAGAAATCAGTGTCATGCTGTAGACGTGGATCTGGTTACGCACATCGTTGGGATCAGTCGAACTCTGAAGACTGTAGAGGAACTGAGTCAGGCGCTTCACAACTCTGAAGGGTCCTTCGAATTCCGGTTTCCCCATCGTCGGCAATCCTCGTGAAAAATTTCACCTCTTCACCTATCCTGTAGTAGGGTAAACAATCGAATTCGCGGTTCTTTTGCCTAACATACTAGTTGCCTCCCTGTAGCTTATCGGCTGGGTCGTCCGAAGGTATCGGAATGTCACCAGGGTAGACTTTCTTCACAGTCAATGTCTTTGTACCACAAACAATGTCTTCGATGTCGGGGTGGAAAAAGGGTTTCTCTTCTTCCTCAAGGCATCGTTCATCATCATATTCGTCCATCATGCTCACTGGGTCATAATACAGCTCTAGATCAACGACATTGACAGTCCGCATATCGTTCAAGTTATCTATGTTCTGCACTACATAGTTGAGGTCTCGCTTTCGTTGAAGAATGCGATACTGCGCAAGATAAATTGGAGCCAATTTCTTCGATACGCCTTTCGAAGCATCAGACTTGAAATGAGCTTTCAATTTCATGAGCTTATTCACGGTGAAGTGGTAGTCTCTTCGTTTGGCATCATAGGTGATCTATCATTTCCTTGCAGCCTCTTGCAGGTGCGCTCTAGCAAGGTCTCTGGCCTCATCAAGGTGACGTTGATGATCCTCTAAGTACACATCAAGGGTCTGGTTGGGTTTCTGGGTCGGAAGACAAACTAACTTCGAAACAGACCAAGGGTCTTGTCCATACACAAGAAAGAATGATGTGTTGCCAGTACTTGCGTGCGGAATCGTTTGCAAGGCAATTTCTAAGTTGGGTAACAACGGTCCCCATGCGTTGTGTTTCATACCAACGCATGATCTTATGGCATTCTTCAGTGTCCGATTAACTCTCTCTGTTGCGTTTGACTGGGCATGGTACGCGCAGATCTTTCGTAATTCCATGATAGTCAACTTCGCTAACTCTTCAATGAGCTTTGACACAAAAGCCGAGCCGTTGTCCGAGATAAGTGCCTGCGGTGGGCCTCTGTTTCTGATGACGTCTTTGAACAGATGTACCGCTGCTGCCCTAGCTGTGTCATGGCGGGTGGGCACAAACCATACCCACTTGGTAAAGTAATCAACTATCGATAGTACGTAACGGTTACCTTGGGTAGTGGCAGGCATGGGGCCAACAAAATCGAGAGAGCGACATTGGCGCCGTCGGTATCATTACAACCATCTTCCCTTTCTTCGTCTGCTGGGTAGGCTTTGATACTTGACATTGGTGACAGGACCGAACATAACGTTTCGCATCCCTGAACATTCCAGGCCAGAAAGCTATGGATCTCAGTTGCTCCATTGTTTTCGCAATGCCGAGGTGACCGGATTGAACAGAATCATGTTGTTCCGAGAGGAAAGAGTGACAAAGGGTACGGGGTACATAAATTCGTAGTCTGTCGAACTTTCTTCCCCTGTCCTTGAACGATTTGTCTTCATAATACACTACACCATCATGAATCCGAAAGTTCTTCTGTACATGGTCGAGTTTCTTCGCAGAGACATCCTTCTTGGTCTCCAAAGGTGATGTGAGAATCTTAGTCACGAGCGTGATTTCCGGGTCTTTGCGTTGTTCTGCACGCAACGAGTCTTTGCTGTCAACAGGTAGCTACGGTTGCAGCCTGATTTTAAACATTGGCAAAGGTGCTCTAGACAAAGCATCAGCCACGACGTTTGTTTTCCCAGGGCAATGACAAACTGTATAGTCGAACATTTGCAAACGCAAAGCCCAACGCGCAGTCCTTCCTGTGTTGTGCTTGTTACTCAAGGCCCATTTTAACGCTTCGCAATCGGTCAGCAGTATAAAATGCGTTCCTTCAAGATAATGTCGCCAGCGGTCAATCGCTGTCACAGCTGCGAGTCTCTTTTTCGAAAGTCGTATAGTTAC
>JAHWFP010084630.1:31992-53143 GCA_023313725.1 Lithobius niger
GTGGCGTAGACGACCCCCGGCCGGAAAGGTTGTGGAGCAATTGTCAGCAACCGGAATGGGGTCCATCCTTGGCCCTGGTGAAGCATAACGTCCTCGGCGATCGGAGTGGCGCTGCATCCGAAGGACCGACCCCGTCCACGTACGGAGCCCTTGTTGTGAAAGGGCGTCTGTTTAGGATGTGGTGGGGATAGGGAACACGGTTCGTGGTTGTTTACGTTGGATGGTGGCGAATGCCAATCATCCTTGGTGTTAGTGCGGATGAAGCGCATCGAGTTTCTGGCGTACCGTGATGGTTTGAGCCGAAACGTTCTGGGCTTGCGAGCGACGTCTAAATGTGGAGCGAGTTTCGGAATCGGAGTTTCGTAAAAGAGTGTCGGACTCACGGATGGGTTCATTAACTTGATTGCGTAACTCGTGACGAGTTGAATCGTTGAGATTTGAGGCTGTGTTACGGGCTACGTCCCGAAGCAGAAGTGCGGAATTAAAAAGGACCCTGGTGAGCCAGTTCATGGAATGAAAGGTTAAGAAGCAAGTCTTTCGGAATACTTGACTGATGAGGAAGGCCAGGCTCTTGGTGTACACCGGTGGTGTTTCGGCGAAGAGTTTCTCGCATAATGCGTTCGCAACGGTCTTCTCGACTGCTACAGTCAGGGAAGACTTAAGATTGTCAAATGACATGATACTGCTCATGTTTACGTTTTGTACACTTAGATTTCAAAGTAAAGGATATTTACTGTAACAAGGTCTCGTATCAGACACCCTTGGTGAGACCACCTTGACACCAGCCATCAAAAACCTGAGGGCGGAAAATCTTCGTTTCACGACGAACACTTTTTTTTTTCTTGGCGCAACGGCACCAAAAAGACCTTGCTACTCAACCTTGAATATCTCCATGGAAAACCGACCAATTTCTTCAGCCCTTAATAGAACAACACATCCTCTTCAATTCCACGGGAACAGTTCATCAAATTTCATCTTCAAAAAAAAACTGCAGCAGTTAGAAAAATCTTCCAAACTGTGCCGCAGCGAACGCAACTTCCGGTCGCCGTTTTCCAAACTCTGTACATTTTGTAATTTATTCATTGAATTTCTTTTAGACATAAAAGCCAAAGACATTAGCTTAGTAGTGCAATAGGAGGGGCTGGCAGTCGGCACTTAACCTAACATATACGTAAGGATACACGCTTAGAACGATATTTTTTGTTTGTAATTCGAGTGAAGACTTTTATTACAGTATTTATGAAAAATGTCCGACCATCCATTTCACTTGTCTGCTTCTGCAAACAACTTAAAAGTTTATAGCATTATTTATTACTAAGCTGGCATATTTAATCTTTTATTTTGTGCACAAATGCACTTTAGAAACCTTAATTCTTGGCATGAACCCTACCAGAGCTCTTCGTGCGTTTTAGTGTTATTTTACCGAACCCAGTTTTATTATGTGTTTATTTACTTTAAATCTCCAACAAAAACTCCGACCGTAGCTACCATCCCAATGTCAATCGTAACTAGCTTTTCCTTCTATTAATCATACAGTAAAACTGAGCATTCCTTCAATTAAATTCAGTTTAAAAGGCTTTTCACTTTATTAATCAAGTTAAAACTCGAATTGCACCTTCTTTAACAAGTCCTGTATCCTTCAAAGCTGCTCAAAACAATCCGTCTATAAAACCGGCAGCTCCTCCCACTTTCTATTGTTCTTTCGGCCCTCAGCCAATCCTCGACGTCCGCGCTTGGTCTGGCTTGATCCTCCCTGCTAGCATAAAAACCCCAAGCAGCTCTCAGTCTTTAGCACAGCTCAGGAATCTCAAAGCTAGAGGTAGCTACTCCGGTCAGGAGTGGAGATGTCACGGTCCGATTGTTGCCATGCCGGGCAAAGGTAGTGGTTAGTATGTAACTTAGTTTCGCTTTAAAAGTTTATCTTTTGGACTCTGATTAATAATTTAAACTTAACTTAAATCTCTAGGCTTTGAATGAAAATTATGGTGAGTTAAGCCATCGGCATTTTTGGACTTTAACTACCATAACGTAAGGGTTCACGGTCCCTTCCTAAAAACCAGCTATCTTATTACCGTTTTCATTAAAACTTAATGTAAACAAAGGCCATTGGATCAATTAGATTTGCAGAAGCATAGTACTTCAAGGAGCGTACATCCCTTTTCTAATGTGAATTCCGATGGGGACGGTTTGATCTTTTGGGTGTTCCCTTCTGAAACAAAACTGTAAGGTCTACTATTACAAGTCAGCCGAGGCTGTTCGTAATTTAGAGGGCTCTTTTGTGTAAATTCCCTTACCAAAATCACTGTTTCTATTTGAAATTGCATTAAGAACTAAATGCAAGTTCTGTCAAACGAATTTAAATGCAAATTCTCGAAATATGCTTTTAATCCAAAGCTAGGTTGTGTACAATATTCCAAATGTAAAGTGTAACCTTTAACATGTTTGTTTAAAATAAAACCAGGAGTTTTAAACGCCAGTTGGTTTACTAATTCAATGATTGCTGGAAGTTAACATTTAGACAACTCTCTACAACTGTCGAAAAGTTGCAAGGATATTGGAACGGTAAATATACTTTACTTTGAAATCTAAGCATACAAAACGTAAACACGGACTCGAATTTCAAAGTAACAGATGTGACATTTTTAAATTGATACTGCTCGTAATGGAGCCCAAGGTCACAGTAACTGACAGTGTTGCAGTAGGGCGAGCAGATTCCTGCACCGCTGCCGGGATCCAAGATCCAACAGGGTCAAAAAATTATTGCCGTCGCATTTAGATTCGAATTATTCAAGATTACCTGGTAGGGTGAAGTGGTAGGTAGAAAATCCGAAGACTTTTAAGACGAATTCCGTTCTCAATTAATGATCGAAGGACGCCAATAATTTTTTAGTGACACGCTGCATCTGCTATTGCTTTGATTTCTTCGAAGCGTTTTCAAAGCAACTATTTCTTCTTCCGAAAACGACGAACACAGTTCCTGCAGTGGTTTCTGCCAAAATAACACAGACACTTGTGGATAGCACATGTCTATCTCCAGGGGTTACAAGGTAACGGCAGACAATGCAAGAAAGCGGACATTGAGGCATAACTGACAACTTAGAACAAAAACATATGTGCTGTTCACGCGATGTCGAAATGGAAACTGAGGTAAACACAGTACCGCTGCATACAGTGGAGGAAAAGCTCGGTGGGGAGTGAAGGAGTTGTATTCGAAGGTTTAGGGTTTTGGACAGAGTTATTATATTTTAACGAAAAAACCGTAAATCGTGTATTAAACGCCCAGTTGGAGCTAACGCCCACCTCCCTAAAAATTCTTTAACCCTTATGTGTCTTGGTGCCCAGCTCGTCATAGAGAAGACCAAATGCACAAACTTTGCACGAGTCCAAACTATACACGAGATGGGCAACAATGGAGAAACGACACCAATACTAAGTTCCTTTAGCAAGCCGACTCTAGAGATGGGCGTGTGCCTGAAGTTAAAGAGCTCCTTCATGTTGTTTGTTAGAGTCCCGTCCAGATTAGCCCAACTTTTGAGGAGATAAGACTGCAGATATAAAATTAATGTGACGCTTACGGGGTTAAGGTCCAAATTCATGAAGTAATGGAGCTACGCCCAGCCATTCAAGCTTCATTTTTTTGCTACTAAATTAACTAAACGCATCACATAATTTGTCTATCATATAATTTTTTTTTTTTTATCACAGTAGCGCTTTTTACAATTATTAGGAGTAGACTAGGACTAGGCAACAACTGTGTCCTAAATAATCTTAAGCACTTTTAACAGTAACTTCGGATTGGGAAAATAACATGGATGATGTTACTTTCAGTCTGTTACATGACCCGTACACCAAAAGGTTTATTTTTTCTCTTCAACATTATTGTCCTTGAATTCAGTGATTTTCTAATCTCAAACTTAAAAGTTACGTTACAAAAATAGACCAAGATTACAAAAGTATTCAGCTGAATTGATTAGGATGGAGCTTTCAACACAAGGTTATCAATCATAGCTCAGCAGGAAATAATGGCTTACTCCTAGTTTATTCCAAAACACCACACATGTGCAAAAAAAAAGTTTGCTGCTGCGCACAGTTTGGTACTGCCCAAATACAGCACACTCAATAGCGCTATAATACAGCAGTCCAAAGGCAAGACGAGAGTTAAAAAAGTCCAACGAACTACTTGAATCCTTGCTTGTACAAATTTATTACGTAGCCTATGTTCCTATCATACACGGCGATAGCCGTGTGTATATATATGATTTCAATATATATATATATATATATATGATATGATAAACATATATATGATATATATGTTATATGATATATGATATATGATATATATGATATATATGATATATATGATACGTGATTCCTCTCTCCAGCAAAACTAAAACTATTAATTTCTCCGTTTCTATTTAGTATATTTTGACTAAACTTGGCCAGACAGTAGATAGCAACTTTTCCAAACTTTACACCAACTTTTATGCAATTCCGTGCAAGAGTAAACATAGGAAGCCACACGTAAATTTGAAAACTGTTCACTTGTTGTTGTTCTTGTTCTTGGCTGACACGGTTTCAGAAAAAACTACTGCACCTACCTAAAATCTGAAACATGACATGAGCAAGAAATCTCCCTGGGCTTCAACCTTACAGGGAACACTTTTTCAATTGGTCGATCCATTCCGGAGTTACGGGACCCTAAACGATCATTTTTATTGTTTTACATTGTTTTAACCATTGTATTAACCATTGTATTTAGGGAACAATGCTACTCAGCAAACTCCAGATTCATTCTTCGTACACGTGCTATGTCATTGTCTTTGTCTTAAGAAGCAGGCAGAGCTGCAGGCATGTGTGTGTGTGGTCTTGAGAGGATCCCTTTGCATTTAGTGTAATTTGTCGAATGGGTAGCGAGTTATTTTGTTTGAGATTCGGTATGTACTATATATGCTTAGCAGGGCGTGCGGCTTCGGGCCACGGCTCTAATAAATATATGTGTGAAAGAATCAGTGTTTCAGCTAAATGCATATATTTTAAAACCAAACTAAGCTGCGTTGTGAATTTCGAGGCCAAAGGCAGCTAAAAACGATAGAATTGCGTATTTATTTCACAGATGCAGGCTTAAAGAGCTGAGTTGAATTGTTTCAAAGTGGCCAGCAACAATCGACTGCATGCATAAACCTTTGTAGCGCGATGCCATAGCCGTAAAAAAGGTACACGGATTACAAACAAAAACGTCAAGTGTGCCGTAAAAAAGGGGTTATATGATTGAATTTTCACTTGTTAAAATGTACACGGATAAAAATTGATGATTTTTAATTGAAATAATCAGATATACAATTGAGAAAACTAGCTGTACCCCCGGCGTAACATACGCCGGTCTAGCCAGTTCCCGCATACCTGAGCGAAATACTGTAGTGGGCAGTATGTCATAAAAAGGGTGCCGACTGCCCCCTGCCTCCTCCTCCGGACTCCCCTGCAGCCTGCCCACTTACATTCTGTCATTCTATAGTCAGACCCCCCCCACCAGGTAACCCCTTTCTCATCCTGCCGCCCCCCCCCCCCTGCACCGGGTTCCCCTATTGTGTGGTCTGAATATCCCCATCCCCGCCACCCCTCCCTTTGAACCCCAGCTGATTTGTTTTGTTATGGAAGTAAATGTCTTTTTTCAATGGGGTACGCGCAATTGATAATTTCTCAGTTCTGATACAAAGCGCTATAAACCCAACAACCGTCGTGCATGCAGTGATTGTTACTCAACCAACTTCGAAACTCTTCAAGTCGGCTAAAAGAGCTAACATTATTAAAGCAATATTTCAATTGTTACTGATTGTTACAAGCCACATCCGTTTGTTTGACATTGTCGGTCGCTCGCCCTCTTTCATTGTAGTGCATAATGATGAATTTGCTTACCCAACCTAAGCGTATTTATATATATATAGATTGCATCTGTTTAAGTGCTGTTGTGCTTTACGAATCATAATTTAAAACGTAAAGCACAACAGCACTTAAACAGATGCAATTTTCTCAATTGTACATTTGATTATTTCAATTAAAAATCATCAATTTTTATCCGTGTACATTTTAACAAGTGAAAATTCAATCATATAGCCCCCTTTTTACGGCACACTTGACGTTTTTGTTTGTAATACTATATAAACTTCAAAATATCAGTATTACTTGGTTGGTTTTGGTTTCTATTGCCTGTTGAAAATAAACATTACCTTTTTTTTTATAGCATTCTCCTTCTCAAAATGCTGCTCAATCTAGAGAAATAAAATCGAAGATGTCCTTCGGTGTCCTTCGTATAAAAGTCGATGCAGAGCGGCAATGCTCACCTTTTCAAACCTCATTGTGCCCAGATGGCGACAAGAGAGGAAGAGGGTGGGACAAAGGTAATGCATATTTTCAACAGGCAATAGAAACCAAAATCAACAAGGTAATACTGATATTTTGAAATTTCTAGTTGCCTTGAAAATATACATTACCTTTTTTATAGCAATCCCATAGACTTTGTCAAGGCGGCAGGCACCATCTGACTCAAGTTCCCTCAGGTAGCGATCAGTTCCCTACACAGAACAAAGTGTGCAAGGGGTAAAGTACTCATCGGGTCGTAACAAAAGGCCTGATTCCGTACGGTTCAGCGCTGTGATGAGACGTGTCTTGGAGGTAGTGAAAGGTAAATACTGTCGGATTATGTCAGGACATTGCCTCTGTGATGTTGGTAATAGGAACACTGCTTGTGATTTGCCCAAGTAGGTGGAAGTGGCACGTAGTTCTTGGGCTGTGACTCGGGTATCCTCTGTAGCACAGCTAATGGTAGGTGCCTCGTAGGCTTGTACAACTACGGTCTTGAGCCAAGTGGCAACCATGCGGGCTGAGGTTAAGCCTACTTTGTTATTGAACGGTAGGAATAGTTGAGTTTGACCCCGATGAAGAGGTATGGAGGCCTCAAGGTAGAAATGGATCGCACGGACAGGGCATAAGGCTCGCTCTAAATCATCGCCAAGGCTGTTGGAAGAGGGGGGTGATGAAAAGGGTCTTGTCCGTTCTTAGGGCTTCTGGGTTTCGGCCCTGAAAGTTGCTCCTGGGTTTAGCGTACCCTTGGTGTAGTTATCTAAGAAGAAACAATCTGCAGTAGTGGTCGAGAGTGCTTGAAGTTTGTTTTTTTTTCACACCTGAGGCAGGCAGCTAATACTAATGCTATGAGATGTCTGAGTCGAGATGAATCCGTGATCTCATACGGTGGAGATAGGAGTGCTGTGAGCACAATGGAGAGGTCCTAATTGGGAAACTGCCTGTGGAGTTGAGGCCTGTCGGTCTGGAAGGTTAGTGCAGGTTAGTGATTAGTGCAGGTATCCTATACTCATTGAGTAGGTTATTATCACCTGCCGCCTTGAAAATGGGCCAGTCAGGAGGACGGACTGGTAAACTAGGAACGTAGATTCCCGTTAGGCGCTGGTGAATGAGGATGTCAGGGAACGGAGTAATTCCGGTCTGGGGGGGGGGGCAGGGGGCGGAAAGGATCGACTTGTTCCTGGATGTACCAACTAAGCCAGCGTCTGCCAGTGGCTGTTGTAGAGGTGCGGTCGGTACGGGAGGCGATGCGGAGGGCCCTGTCCACAAAAGTTCCAGTTGCTCGGTGGAACTGGGTGACGCGAGCCACTTTTGTAGTCGGAGTGCTGGGGTTCGGGTGTAGGATCGTACCATGACATTAGCAAGGACCTACCATTGCTTTTTAAGATGTCGTAGTTTGAGAACAGCAGAACGCTGGTCGGGTGGTTAGTGCTAGTTCCACTCAGTCCAGAGGACAAGAGGGTAGAAAATGTTGTGCATGGGAAACCAGAGGGGAACTTAGAAGTGCGCAGATTATTTACAATATTGGCAGCCGTAACCAGGTACTTGGTGTACTGATTGTGTCAGAAGTGAGGATCTGTCGTAGCTTCTTAGTGTTTGGCACACTAGAGGCCAGCGGAGTGCTGGACCTATCAATGCTTGTACCCCCCTTTCTTGGTCCTGGGGACCAGAAGGAAGACAGGCTGTAGTAGGAAGATCAAGAGTAGGAGAGTAGGTTCGTGAGTAGGAAGATCGAGAAACTCTTGTCCTGTTTCTTGAGAGGAGTAAACGTACAGAACCGGTGTGGTTACCAGGTGATGGATGCATGTTGGCGGATTGTGTCGTTGTGACATATCCAAAGTTAGTACTGTATAGGTGGTATTGGTAGTTCTGCTGCGGAGCGCTGAAGCGGAATGCAGGTTATAAGGCTGAAAATCCGTGTAAGCAGACGGAATTGTGATGGCGGAACAGGCTAAAGGTGGTCAAGGAGGAAGGCGAGTTACTTAAGGTGGGAAGGGTACAGTACCTAGGTACCAATGTGTCAGGAGGCGGGCTTAGTTGTCCCGTCCCTCCTTCTCCCAGTCTTCAGACGTGGAATCGGATAATGGAAAACTGCCCTGAGTTGGTGATTCGAAAAGGGACTCATAGAAACGGCGGTATCGGTGGACCTGTTGACAGAGTTTCTTGCTGAGGGATCATGGATTACTAGTAGGTTGTAGGCTGGTAGTCGTTTTTTTTTTGGGGGGGGGGGGGGATTGGAGACGTGACTTGTTCCATAAGGCGGAGGTGGAATCGAATGTTTGGACAGGAAGGATTCATTCAAGGTAGTAGAGTCTGCAAGGAATCCTGGTTCGCAGTTAGTTCAAGAATCTTCATGTTCCCTGAGACCGGGAGGTCCGGGGCAACTGGAGATGCGGACCGCGGAGACGGGCTGCAGGCAACCTTAGGAGTGCGCGTGGTTCGTGACGCGGGAAGCGGATCGACAATTGAAGGTCCAAGCGGATCAAGGACCGAGGATCGAAGTGGAGCGGAATGGTGGTGGAACGTCGGTGGAGCGGTCCTGGTTCGTAGGGATTGATCGGTTGAATGTGCAGCATGTGGCGCAATGTTCTAAAGATGGATCGAAGCCAGTTGACTAAAGACGACGAGGGATCTAGTAAGCCCTGTTGGTAGGTAAGCCGAGAACCTCTACAATCCTAAAGGAGAGGGTTCCATAGGGGCCAGCGACATGGTTGGCGGGGGCGGAATGCAGAGGCGAGATGCTTGGCGAGGAAGGGTCAACTTAAAGTAACGAAGGATCCAGCGAGTCTTGTCCATAATTAATTCGAGCTTCTATAGGTCTTGAGGAGCAGGGTGCCAATATGGATCGGTGGCACAGATGGTTCCAGGCGGACCAGTCCCGTAACCAGCCTAAACGGATGGCGGGATGCTTTGAGAGGAAAGGGTTGACGGAAGGCAATAAAGGATCTAGCGAGTCTTGTTCGCAGTTAATTGGAGAACCTCTACAGGCCCTCTGACTAGAGGCCAGAAGAGGCGGAGCGTAGGAGAGACCAACGGCACTGTTCAGAGATGTGGGTCGGATAGCTGACGAGTCAGATGGATTGAAGACAGAT
The DNA here is from genome assembly GCA_023313725.1 of Lithobius niger. NCBI lineage: Eukaryota > Metazoa > Arthropoda > Chilopoda > Lithobiomorpha > Lithobiidae > Lithobius > Lithobius niger. Next base: position 41,445 of record JAHWFP010084630.1, read on the forward strand.
GTACTGATGTGTTGAACAGTACAGAAGAACTCGTAGTGGTGGAACCATGGAGGAACTGTGGTGTAACTTTACCAGTACGTCACAATCCTGAATGTACTGGTTGAAAGAAGTACGGCAACTGTTGGTAGGTGATACCGAACAGTTGAGTGCTGTACGTGGTGTAAGCGATAGATCTCCTTGTTTATAAGTCCAGAGGATGAAAGAAGCTCTTGAAAGGTCTAGAATGCTGGTCCGAAGTCGAGTAGGGGCAACTGAGAGGAACGGAACATCGTCCATGACAACAGAGCATTAGTAAATGCTGGTGTTTCTAAAGGAAGAAGAAAATACATTACCTTATGTGGCGGGAAGCGTTCTTTCCTGTCTCCTCCTTACAGACAGAGGTCTAGTAAGGGGAAGGATGGGTGGTGAGGAACGTGGTGCTGTCGTTCCTAGAGGATCGCTGCGAAGTTGATGGCAACGAAGCGAATCGATCGTTGGCCAGTGAACCGTCATTTAGATGGATCGACGTTAATCGGAATGTTGCCAAGCGAATCATCGCTAAGCGGACTGTTGCCAAGTGGAGTGCTGCCTATCGGACTGGTGCTTGGTGGATCGTTCGAGCGAAATCGAGCCACGTTAAACCGGAACGATGTTCCTTTGAGAGTTTATCTCCATTTTCTGGAGATATGACTGCGGGCGGAACCGGTTCCAAGTAACAGTGATTGATGTGGGAGCAGGTCATGAAGACCAAGCCGAATCCAGTTCGAGGCCCTGGTCAGGTAGAGACGGGTCCGGAGAGTAATAGGAATCAAAATCTTCGTTTGCTGGTGGTTCGGGCGGAACCGGTAGCGGAACCGGCAAAATGGGATGCGGAGGTGGATCAACAGGAATGCCTGAGGGACCTGCGTCGTTTGCGGAGGTTTGGTGTCGTTTTGGAGCCGAAGCTAACTATGTTGATGCATAGTCTGATGTTGGTACTTTGCGTTGAAAGTTCCAGAGGGAGGAATCCATCATTTCATGCACTTGGGAAGAAGTTAGTCGTTCTTCGGTCCGCTGGGTAGCGGATCGGCCAATAACCAAAGGTTGTGAGGAACATAAGGACAAGTCAAGAGGTGTGAGATGTGGACCGACGGAGGAAGCCAACTTGGCAGCAACCTTCCGCCCTTTGAGCTGGAGTTTGAGGTAAGCAAATGTTCCTTAGTGCGAGAGAGTTCCTCGAGAGGGATCGGAGGTCCCGTACCGGAGGTGGTTGGCGACAAAGAATCGGGATGTAGCTGTGGTATCGCAAGCTAAAGGAAGTGAAGGTTCGGACAGGAAAGGATTCGGAGGCGGAATAGGGTGTTCCAAAGAATCCTGGTACGTAGTAAGTTCGAGGATCTCAACATTGTCCACTATAGTACCGTAGGATGCGGAATCGAGGTAAAGAGCGCAGCAGCTAGAGAAGAAAAGGTGAGCATTGCCCGCTCCGCTTCGACTTTTATATGAAGGAGGCTAGGACACTTCGATTTAATTTCTCTACATTGAACAGCGGAGAATGCTACAAAAAAGATAATGTATATTTTCTAGGCAACTAGAAACTTACTTTTTTCACCTTTAGTTCAAAACATGTCTGTTCAACGGAAGTGACATCATCTTGAACACGACTGAGGGATTGTGGGAGCTACCAAATCGCAGCAGCTCGCAAGGAAGGTTGATTTTTACGGAATGAGCATGCGAGAGGCACAGTTTTCGACTGACTGGATGGAGCCATCAGTCGCATTGAAAGGTGACGCCGTTTCCCTAATCAGACACTTTTGTAACGTTCTGTTGATGTTTCTGTGTATTGAAGGTACCGAACCATCTTCAGAAGCGTATGTATGGTTCGTACACATGTTGGTCACTTTGGAAGAAGGCGATATTATAGCCCTCAGTTCAAGTTCAAAATAAATATCAACATTACGTGTTATTAAATGGGAACAAAATAAATTAATAATGTAAAATTAATGAAAGTAGATACTCTCAAAATTATTTTATTAATTTACTGCAGACTGCTCACATGGATATCGGCAGGTTGCAGTAACTGACTGGATCCCGGAAAACGTAATAGATAATGGGGATTAAAAAAAATAATTCTGCATTATAATTTTCATTTTTGCAAAATCGTGAAAGCTAAATAAAGTTCCTTTCAAACAAACTTTATCTTAATAATAACGTAATAATAATAATTAAACTTGACTTTGTTGTACTAAAGCAACATGCATACTGGCAATGGTGCATCTTCCTGATAATCGCTTGTGAGTTATTTTGCGAGTGAGCAGTACAGACTACTACAATTCGAATTTATTGCGTTTAAGCCTATTTGAGTTCAATTAAACTGATCTAGACTACATGTCAAACACTCAAAACTGCTTATGACAAGGTAGATATTATAAAAACAACTCTGGGGTGTGGTGATTGTTTCAAAGGTAAAGTGCTTCAAATTAGGTCTATGTGAAACTGGAGAACGATGTAGTTTGTTTACCTAGGCTTACTTGACGAAATTTATTTATTTATTTTTTGATTTATTAAATGATTTATCTAATATACAATGTGGAGGTTTAATACAAACTCATGCAGAAGTTAAAAACGAGATAAAGCGAGTCATTTTTACCATCAGGGTTGTGTAGAGAAACTCATTACATTGTTCACACATTTGCGGATAATCGTTTTATCGCTCACTCCCAATTTGAGCCAAAGTAAGTGCATAAGCCCATGGTCGTTTAATACATGGTTTACGCTACACACTAAATAAATGTAAGCATTTTGGAGGAAAGTGAGAATTACAATACATGTAACAGCAAGATAGGCTACTCTACGTGATGAAAACCATTTTTTTTTCTTAGCAAGTTAGCATTACGCATTAAAACGGCGTTTGAAATAATGATAAATTTAAACAAATGCAGTTACTTAACCTTAAACCGATGTTCATCACCCATATTTTCCAACATAAATTTGTATAGCTGAAACCGCTTCTCTCGATTGGCACCAGGTCCTTTCAATGAAAACAGACGCACTTCTTTTTCAGATTGCGGAAATTTGTTGTAGGCACCATGATCCTGAAATAATAGAAAATAAAAAATAAAAAAAAACTTACAAAGTTGAATTTGCGACTTGGCACAAAAAAAGTGGCCTATGAGGACACGAAAAACAAACCAAAAACGGGTATAGTGTTATACTGTACAGTGCTCCTGAATTAACTACACACTTGAGCACTAGGACGGGTTGGGTTAATCCTTCTCCTAAAAGAAAAGAATACTGTTAAGTAGGATAGCAGCACAAAGAGCGGGTCCTTTTGTGTAGGGAGAAGGATTAGTGACGCCCATCTTCCCTAGCTATAGTTAGATGAAGCACAACCGGCCACTTTGCACACATGCTTGCAGGGACGATTTTACAGGGGGGGGGGGGTCACACCCTTCCAAAGTTTGGCCAGTTGGCAAAACGGTCGGCAAATTTGTTTTTAATACTAGGAAACTATTTGATCCTGCTACCATTAAAATGGGATTTTACCCTAAAAGTAGGTTTTACTTATCCTAAAATACTTAGCTGTACTTTTCTACTTTCCCGGTTTTGGAAATGGTTTTCGTTTCAAGCAATTAAATTTAACACACTCGAGGCCCATGTAACGGCACTCCCTGGGGCCCATAGCCGCAGTGGTGCTCCTCATTCCCGGTTCGTCTCACCAATTCCTCAGGACAGTTCGACGCAGGAGGTGGGAAGGTTCCTCCAGGTAAGTGTTTAGTATAAGTAAAATCAATTTTTAGGGGTCAAACCCCGTTTTTACTACTATCCTAAAATAATTACCTGTATTTTTCTGTTGACTTTGTCACACCCTAAGCAGCGTCGAACCCTGTGCCTTTCATGGCCTAATGTCCCGTTCACCTCAATCCAAAATTAAAACTCCTGGTGGGATAGTGGGACGTACCTCTTACTTCTTTCGTACTACCTGGCCTGCCGCAATAAGTCTGTCTGCTATGGAGGTTCAAGACGTCTCCATGCCCCTGAGATAATGGAAGATGAAGGTTGGCTTATTCTTCCATCTGCCTGCTGCAATAACCTCTTCCATGGGATGGGGGTCCCATCGCATATGCCCACAAAGTTGCAATGGCCCGCAACTTGTGTCCATTGACACCGTCTCCAGCCTTTCTCTCTCATCATCCACATACGCCTCTTCAGTCAGTCTGCATATTCACCTGCCTACCATCCCTGGTCACACGCCTCACAGGTAGGCTCCCCTTTCTCTGCACCCTGACGAAGAGAGGTTTCCATGCTTTGAAGAAGCCTGGACGCCTGTCTCTCCTACTGCCTCTTTCGACGCAGCCAGATAATGTCGAACCGCATGCACACGGCGTTTGACACACTCTCCTACCAAATATTAGTAGTTAAAGCATCGACCACCAAAGGGTGGGCCTCTCTACGGTCTTCAAGGTTTTGGCCCTGAACTCAGGAGGGTGCAGAAACGTCATTCGCAACCAATCGCTGTTATATCGAAAGAATTCCCTGCCCCTGGCCAGTGCGGCAAGTTCACTTTGCTGGGCCGCAGTGGCTAGCGCCAGGAGAAACACTTTTCATTGCGACCCTCTCGAAAGTAGCCCGGTTAAGAGGTTCGAATTTCGGACCTGAAAAGAAATGGAGCACCGTCGGGAGATCCAGCTGTTGGCAGAGCCTACACACCTTGGTCGCAGCACTGGAAAAACCGGACGAGCTTGGAAATCACTGCATTGGTGACTACATCTTCCTTTTCAACCAGTGAGAGAATCAAGTTGATTAACAAGGGCGAAACGAATACGGTTTCAGCAAGCGAAAAAGCAGAAACATCTGCTTGTTTGGGGCTCCATTCAACTGAATGATCGACACCCAGGCCTAGGACAATTTTTACTAATTGATCATTTAATATCAATTAGCTCTCACCCACAAAGATCTCTAGACAGACTGTTTCGCCCTTGTTTGGGCTCGTCAGTAGAGAATACTTTGTGGAGGAGAGCTAGGCTACGCTTGCTAGGGCAAATGACAAGGCCGAAACAAATACGGTTCCAGCAAGCGAAAGAGCTGAAACGTTTGCTTGTTTGGGGCTCCATTAAACTGAATGGTTGACACCCAGGCCTAGGACAATTTTTACCAATCGTTGAAAATCAATTCAGTGTCAACCATTCAGTTGAATGGAGCCCCAAACAAGTAGACGTTTCTGCTCTTTCGCTTGCTGAAACCGTATTCGTTTCGCCCTTGTCATTTGCCCTAGCAAACGTAGCCTAGCTCTCCTCCACAAAGTATTCTCTACTGACGAGCCCAAACAAGGGCGAAACAGTCTGTCTAGAGATCTTTGTGGGTGATAGCTAAATGATAGCAAGTTGATTGCCGCTCTATAGCCCTTGATAGCTACTGGCAACAGACCCAAGCAAAAGAGACCCTCCAGAAAGTCACGCACATCTTGCACGAGCTTAGTCCTTGATATGCACCACACATACTACCCACTCCATTTACCCTCGTATACACCAACTGTCGAGTCTCATAGACATTTCAGAAATGACGCCGTCACCTCGCCAGAAAATTCCCACTTCCAAAGTTCTCTGGTCAACGTAGCCAGTAACCACACGTGAAGGTGTAGCATTGACGGGTTCAGGTGGACCACTGACCCCTTCTACTGGGTTAGGAGGAACTGCCATGGTGCATTGCAGTCTCTTGACACACTCCTGCCCTAGCAAAGGTGACAGAGCTGCAACCACAAAAGGGGTAGGGGGTTTCGTCGGGCTTCAGGTTCTTGACCCTGAAGTCTGGTGGGTGCATGAAGGAAACCTTCGTCCAGTCAGTCATGTAGCGAAGGAAGTCCTTGCCTATTTGATGCCGCCATCCACCCAGTCTCGCAGCCGTCAGCAATGCAAGAAGAATGCACAGTTTTCCAGTTAAGTTCCAGGAACGTTGCTTTGTGAAGAGGTTCGAATGGGTCTCCTGATAGGAAGTGGTTCGAATGGGTCTCCTGATAGGAAGTGAAGAACCTTCCGGAGGTCCTATTGGGGGCACAACTTCCTCACTCTCGGCCGCAGCATACTGAAGGACTGAATCAATTTCGAGATAACCGGGCTCGATATGAGAGTCGATTCCCCTGTCAACAGAAGCATTGAATTGATGGATGCCCTGTAACCTTTAACGGTGATCGGAGAGAGGCCCTGTTCGAACAAGTGGTTGAAGAACTCGCAAAGTTGCTGCACGGAGGGACTACAAGAGTCCACCCTCCCCCTTTAATACACCACTCGTGCCTACCTCTCCACTTCCACTCGTACACTTGTCGCGTCGAGGACTTGTGACATTCAACAACATGGTCGGCTACCCCCCCCCCCCAAAAAAAAACTTCCCCGACGAAGTTCTGTCTTCATTGTATCCATCCGTGAAGATGAAGCGGCTGGATGTTCGAGTAAAGCACTGTTCCCGCGTATTGTGACAGGAGTCCGGGCCACAGTGGGAGCAGGACCGGGTTCTCCTTCGCTGTCTCCAAAATAAAAGGCCCACAAACCACGGCGCGGACTCCCACCAAGGTGCCACAAGAAGATATCTCCCGTTCAACTTCCGAATCTTGTCGAGAACCGTCTGTATCAGGCAGAAAGGGGGAAAAACGTAGCATGCAAGTTCTCCAAGGCCATGCTGAGGCTGTCCATCGCTACAGCCCGCATGTCCAGGTACGGGGAGACGAATGTCGGGAGTTGCGTGTTTGTCCTGGTGGCAAAAAGGTTGATGTCCGAGTGGAGCCACCACTCTGTCTTCGGGATTGCTTCGCCCAGTGACAACTCATCTGCGAGGACATTCAGCCGCTCCACTATGTGCCTCAGTCGCAGGGCCACACCAAAGTTCGCGCAGAGCTGGAAAATCTCCCTACCTCGAGGTGAACACATGCTTACGCTACTTCCAAAATGTTTCTCACTGTCGAGTGAGAATTTTCAGCTAACAATGGGATTTCACCTAATGAGTGGTTCCCTGACACGTTAGCCTTCTTCAGGCGTTTTTGTTTACGACGTTGCAGGTTAGCTTTACTCCATTTTGACAAGCTATTGCTTCGTTTGAATTCACCTCCCACTGACCTATATAATGTTCACCGGAAGTAGAGTTGAGTCTCCACTTTCGCGCGAGTTGGTAGGCCAGTTTTGGGTGTACGAGATGCTCAATGTTTGGATAGGCCGCTGGCTGGATATTCATTAGGTTTTTGTTCATGTCATTCATGATGTTGATTGTAATGGATTCCAGGGCTCTTAGGTGGGCATCCCTGGAAGAATTTGAAGAATGGAGAGAGGTGGTTTTTTCCTATGCTATTTTTTGTTTTTAATTGTCTTGGCGTACAGCAATTCCATTCTCTTCTTTGTGTGTGTTGGTCGCCGTTATGTGATCTAGTAAACGAATTTCTACACCTCTTCGGGGCTCACCTACATAAATAGCTTCACATTCTTCACATGGCACTTTATATACAGCGCATTTTGTTTTAGCACATCCAATTGCTTTTTCTCGTCTTGTTTGCTGGTGTGTTTGATTCATTCTTGGGCCTGCTGTTATTTCGTGGTGTTTGTTTTTGATCTCACCTTGGCACATTTTGCTTCGCGTGTTATATTGGTGTGTTGGCTGGGTTTATTCGTCGGTCTTCTCATGTGGTTTTTTCCGTCTTTCCTCTCCCTCTTGGAGTTGCTGAGTTCTTACGTTTTCATGGTTATATAAAGTGCCATGTGAAGAATGTGAAGCCATTTATGTAGGCGAGACCCAAAGAGGTGTAGAAATTCGTTTACTAGACCACATAACGGCGACCAACAAACACAAGAAAGAGAATGGAATTGCTGTACACCAAGGCAATTCAAAACACAAAATAGCATGGGAAAAAACCACCTCTCTCCTTTCTTTAAATTCTTCGAGGGATGCCCACCTAAGAGCCCTGGAATCCATTACGATCAACATCATGAATGACATGAACAAAAACCTAATGAATATCCAGCTACCGGCCTATCCAGACATTGAGCACCTCGTACACCCAAAACTGCCCTACCAACTCGCGCGAAAGTGGAGACTCAACTCTACTTCCGGTGAACATTATATAGGTCAGTGGGAGGTGAATTCAATCGAAGCGATCGCTCGTCAAAATGGAGTAAAGCTAACCTCTAATGTTGTAAACAAAAACACCTGAAGAAGACTAACGTGTCAGGGAACCACTCATTAGGTGAAATCCCATTGCTAGTTGAAAATTCGCACTCGACAGTGAAAAACATTTTGGAAGTAGCGTAAGCATATGTTCACAAGTCAAACATCTCCAAAGTAAAAACGATCACTCGATTTTCAACTACCTCGAGGTACAACGACGATGATCAGTCACTTGATGTCGGACGCTGCAGTAGTGTTGTCGAAAAGAACCGTCACTGTAGAATCAATCAGACGGGGTACCCAAGTCTCGAGAGGCCAAAACACTGACCTAAGTTCTGTTATGTATTAAGGTTGATGATGGACTTGGATGCTTAGATTACCTGTAGGATTGCTGTGGGTTCTAAAGTATTGATAGACGATTCAGACAGCCATTACGTCTACATGTTGTAGCTGCAAGACCTAGCCTCTAAGTGCCAGGCATCCCAACCTATTTTATTCTAACCTCAGGTGGGGTGCATATACAGATCAGTGGTTGTGAGCCATATACATAACACGCCCTTTTCTTGTTCCTTTTTTTTTTTTCTATATCAGATAGGGGCACATATCAAGTTGCTTTCAACTGAATGGTATAACATGATTTTTAAACTCAGGACTTGTCAGGATTGTCAGGACTTGCCCGTTGAAGGGGGGGGGGGGGATAGGGTATTGAATATCTTTACAAATGCCCTCCTCCGAACTACTAGTAGTCCCAGCGATGGAGGACCGAGTTGAATAGAGTACGTGTGAAACTCGGGACGCTTTCGTCATCAATTTCACAGCGCTTTTAATGTTGGCCAAATAGCTTGCCTCCGGCTCGGTGGCCAAAAAGTTTCTAAGCTTCGCCATGGCCGCAGACTAAGGTGTTGAGGTGTCACGAAACTGGCTCTAACCGTTTTCTCATCCTCCTCGAACTGAGCGGAAGCAATTTTAACGAACGGACGGCGCACAAGCAAATAGTCCATCTCCATCCTGCGTCACTTGACACATATTTGGTTTCCTCGAAAGTCCTATACCAACCCGTCCGAGGAGCGTTGGCAGTTGAGAAGAAGAAATGTTCTTTACTCAAGCTAGGAGGTAGGAGGGGTTCCGCTGTCAACAGGACTTTACCCTTGTCACGAAATGTGCCGCTAACCACTAACAACTGTTGAAACAGCATCTGCAACTGTGGAAGGTTAAGTTGCTCTTTGGCACACAGTCCACATTAGCGAAGGAGTAAGCAGATGGGTGGGTCGCCCGCCTTCGGTGCCGGAGCCGCCACCTTGGGGCAGAATAGTGCTGGGAGTGAATTATAGACCTCGTCCACAACCAACTTCCACTTGATGGCCTCTTGAGCAGCATCCCCAAAATCAGACGCTACTGATCTACAGTCTACATCCCCACTGTTATCCTGCGCTGGTGCCAAGAAGAACGATATTCTGATGTACAATAATCTGAGGTGCCACATTCTGGAGCACAACACCCTGGGGCACAATACTCTGTGCCACAACACTTTGGGGCACAACATTCTGGGACACAACACTCTGGAACACAACACTCTGAGATACAACACTCTGGGACACAACACCATGGGGCACAAAAGTCTGAGGCACAATATTTTCAGGTGCAACATTCTGAGGTACCACACACTGAGACATAACACTCCGCGGTACATTATTTTGAAGCACTTGGGGGGGGGGAAAGAATGACCCCATCCTTGATGGAACTGCGGACCCAGACATGCCCACCTTGTTGGGAAGACGGCCAGTTCCAGATCCAGATTGTTCCCAATGATGCGGTATAGGCCCCACAGTGTTCCCGACTAAGATTGTCCGGGGAGGGACGCACTATTCCAGTCCCCGACTGCTGTAGTCCTGGACTGCTAGTACAGAGAATGTTCGACAAGCGGGTCCGTGTCAGTCTGGGACAGGCCTAACTGTTGATCGTAGGGCCGCCCAGTTGGTGACGGGTTGACCGCCCGTTGGGGGTAACCCGGGCTAGCCAATTCAGTCCCAGCAACAACAATTGGAAGGCGTTTAAAGCGTTTAGATGAGGAATCATCAACGTCAATAATTGATCGCTTATGCTGATTGTGCATCTGTAGCAGCGATGTCGGCGGTGTGAAAAGAACCTGTGTGGACTTTCTCACTACGCCTTGGCAGTTAAGTGGCCACCACAATTGGTCCTTCCGTGTGTTTCAGGTTAGCATTTTCACTTCTACATCTTTCCTATTCTCTCCGAACCTTCGCTCTGTAGCCACACCTTTTTCATTTCTCTGTTTAAGAGTCTAGCTGGGTATCCCAATATAAGAAACCTAGTCTTCGCCACCTCAAGGACAGTTTTTACCACTTATTTAATGTATAGACAATACCGTATGCACGGCGAATCACTTCACAAATCCAGGAGGCGATCTTGGTTGGAGGAACCGGAGTAGGAGTCGGAGTGACGAATGTCTTATCCACGAGGAGAAACAGAGGAATTAGATGAAGGAACCTTATTTATTTTGATGGCAATACTGCAAAACTCTACCCTTAATTTTACTTGTAGCCTGAGTAAACATTGCTTATATGTACATTACGGTATATAAAAACTACTGAGTGGTATCAAGGCTAGGTTTAAAACCAAAAAAAAAAACGAAGCAGCCGAAAGAAAGTCCTTTTCAACTGCTAAGGTTATCTCGGGAAGAAAGACAATTTGACTACGCAAAAGCTAGGATCTTTTACACGAGCATGAGAACATTTCCAGGGCCCTTCTCATCCTAAATGAACAAACAGAGGTTAGAACTAACTAAACCTAGAATAAAATTCAAGCAGTATGTAGTTGAGGAGGTAATGACGATAAAATTATTTGCTCCAAACAGCAAGGATAAAGCCACAAGTTCAAGGAAACAGACACTAATATTTAATTTTTAAGGAAATATTCCTTTCTTGGTCACAATGTTAACACGACAATTCTAAAACGACTACATCAGTTTGTTTTTATTATAGTAAACTGATGTAGTAGTTTTCAAATTGTTGTGTTAACATTTTTTATTGTGACAAGGGAATATTATTTTCTTTATGCTGTAAAGTACAATACCTGTCAATTTTAGCATTGTTGCCTCAACGATGCTGTCCTTGCCTTGAGACTTAAGTTCACGACGGCCACCTCAGCCACCCGATCGCGCATGCGCGATCCTGCCTATAAGAATGCGCCCCCCGGGGGGCTCGGCATCTCTTTGTCTCAAGCCGCTGTGGCGGCTGCTGTCTGTGCTTCGTCCTTCTTTGGAACCTTCGTCTCGTAGGGGGCTCGATCTGGGGCCCCTACGATGCCTCCTGCTGACGGCTTGGATTACTATTGTTCCGCCATCCTAACCGCCTGTACCTACCCCGGTTGCTGGTTGGACTGATGTCGTCGTGGCTCCTTTCCGTTGCTTCCCAGGACCGCCACTTCCCACTTCGTCCTGATCGGCACGACACGCCTAGCCCGCCTCCTGTCGTCGCCTTGGATGGAAGTCGTCGTGGCTCCCTTCCCGTTGTCTCCCGGGATTGCCCAACACTTGAACGGCACCCTTACCTCGTCCTGACCGGCACGACACGCCT